>JAIFGZ020000210.1:0-199227 GCA_019925245.2 Oryza australiensis
CGAGTATCCACACGTCCACGGATAAAACGCCTAACAACCGTGTGCTAGCACAAGATGCAAGGCTAGGGTTTGGCTCAGAGGTGGGGAGGGATTTCGTGGAGATCTCAAACTCACTGACTTTTGAAGCAGCACCTGTTATAATCTGTTGCGCCAAATCAGATTGGTTCGGTTCAAAAAGTGATGCCGCAGCTCTCCACCCTTCGCCCTTTATATAGAGTTGCCGACCGGGCCTATAGGCCCATCGGGACTCTATCCGATCGGATCCCTATCCGATCAAGCCGTATTCGAGTTCAACTCGAATAACTGTTCTTATCCCCTTAAGCGTGGGATCCTATAGGTTCAGGTATACACGGTTTCGACCCGAGTCCAACTCAGCCGACCGTCAATAGGGGCGCTTAGCAGCACATATTGACACCATTGTATACAAGAATGTAATATCGGCTTTGAACATGTAATGTGTACACAAATCCCTTTGCCTTACAATACCAATTAAGATATAGGCAAAATGTGTGCCATCCTATCAATAACTTAATCATTTACTCGAACCGTGTTGGATTTACTGTATGTTGATTGACTCCTCAATCAACTCGGCATGGCCATGCACTTCCATAATCTATTGCCTCGAGGGGCCCAGAAATATCTCTCCAAAGGAGGGACAAATTCCATCTTGATCACTCACATTACACTCCATGTTTCATAGCAAACCTGAAGAGTACTTTTATAACTTCCCACTTACGGAATGGCGTTTGGTAGTCCCAAAGTAGGCTACTACACATGTCAGAATCCATTATGGTCTCAGGTATAAGGACTTTGCACCAACATTACTTGAGACCAACTAATGACACATTAATTCCTATAGTGTCTCATGGTGGTTCTATCCAACAATGTGTTCTCTAACACATGTCCATGTATATAGATTTGGTATCTCCATACCATGATCTATGAGACATGATCTTCAATCAATAAACATGTCGATCTGAGAATCATATTTGTTCCAACAATATGACATGTGATCAAGGATCGTTTAGAAATAGATTCATACATAAAGAGTCTCATAAATAAGTCACGTACTTATTAATCAATACAAGATGTCTATTTTATGGAACTGAATAACACTTTATTCATTTATACATAAACATTGACGATGATATCCAACATCTCCATGTTGCCTCTAGGGCATATCACTAACACTAATTTGGCATGGTTTCCTCTACTGCATCTGCATCAGCTTCGGCAGCCTCAAACTCGGCTGGCAATATGAACACCATGTTGACCGATGTAGCAGCTACTCCTTTCCCTTTAGTCGCCCTCTTGGCCTAGTCGGCTGGACTCTCATCGGTTGGGGCAGCATCCCGTTTTACGCGCCATTGTCTCCTTGGGCGGTTTTGTTCCTTTTTATTTTTCAACCGATAGTCGATCTTGGCTCGGACATCCTTGAGCCGACCCTCGCTCTTTAGCCGTTGCACCTTCCGCTTTTGTGTTTTTGTGAAAATGTCAGAAGGGCACCGTTGAGGGTTGGCGGCTTGTTTTCGTCTTCTGAGTCTTCTTGAAAGAAATCCTGATGGATGGGCCCAGCCGTTGATGAACAGACCCCTTCTTTTGATTGAGCTGAACCACCCTGGGTATAAATTGGCTGGAGCTCTCAGCTGGTTGATCCTTGTGTCCACTGCATGCCGGGCAGTCTTGGATTGAAGGCAATCTCATCCCCTATTCCCAGCAATACTTAAAGAAGTCGCAGCTCCAATGGGGATCGAAGCCATCAAGCTGCTTACGATGATCCTCCTCTTGCCGATCATATCTCGTCAGATGTACTTTGTAGACCCTGCCGGTCTCCTTTTCTTCATGTTTCCTCATGAATTTGACCATGTCGTCCATCTTTAATGGACGAGGATCAGCCGATCGGTGATTGGCACAAACCATGTTAATGGGAAACGAATCAAGTTTCGTCGGCTTCTTGAGGTGCTCTAGGTAGTCCGCGCCAGTCCTTTGTTATTCAAATCCCTGCCTGGATCCGACTAAGCTGTCCGTCATTCTGGGCTGCCGATCAGCTTGCCTTTGACTAGGATAGACCATGTTGACGGGAAAGGGGTTGCCGTCGACCTTCATCGGCTTCACCGAATCTTCAAATTTGATTTTCCCGCCTCTATAGCCGACTGAATCTGTTGGCGGAACACCTTACGGTCGTTAGTACTATGAGAGCGGTGTTGTGCCATTTGCGGTATTTTATTTTCTTCAATTCCTCAGCCGATGGGATGACATGATTGGCCGGGAGTTGGATTTGTTTTTCCCGCAGCAGCAAATCAAAAATCCTATCGGCTTTAGTGATATCGAAATCGTATTTCTCCTCTCTAGCCTATTTTTTCAACCACCGACATGTTATCGCCTTCTTATTCTTTGTCCATTTGGTTCGCTACCTCGCATTGCCGTCGCTTCAATCTGAATCCGAGGCGTTGTTAACACCTAAATTTTGTAATTGAATCCCTAAGTCCTGGCAAGGATAAAGCAGAATCGGATCGGCTGGTTTGACGGAGAAACAGAGGCCGCATCGGCCGAGAAGCGATCGGCCGTGAAGCAAGTCGGCTAAGGTTGAATCGGACAAGAGTGGCCGATAGCCAATTCTAGGTTCGAGAAGATAAAACTGTTAGTGCGGATGTTTGAAGATAAGTAGAAGATTCGGTTATCGGCTTGTGCGTTAAAAGATATTGCCATCTATGGATAGAGTCTTGTAATGGCGTTATATCTCGTAAATTAGGAGTTTGTTTAAATTGTTTATTGTAATACGGCGTGGGTCCTTCCTGTGATATCGTCATATTTTAAATAGTAGTTTAGATAGAGTCTAGGGTCTGTACAGATAATGTTATTTTGGGTATAAATAGGACCCGAGACCCCCTGTAAACATACAATCAATCAATCAAACAACTTTCGGCGCATCGCCAAACCTTTTTTTCAGACGAGCAATTGATTTGGCTACGGGCCGCATCGTTTCGATCCCCAAATCCAGCTAAATGCTTGTCATTAGTGGTATGTTCTGCTGATTCTAGTGCTTCCATCGTAATGACACACTAGATTCGGGGTTTATACTGCGCTATTTATCATATATCGCATATAAACGGAGCAATGTTTAGATCTATCCCGCCATCGGCTAGTTCTATCAAGAACCCTCGCCGATAGGACTAGATCCAAAGGTTGGACTAGTTTATATGCGGTATCCACCTCTCGAGAGGTATAAATCAGCTACAACATCAGGTTGTTCTTTTTATACTTAATGCTGCATCAACATTGAACTATTAAGTCGTTTTAGAACTTCCAATGATCCGTTGAGTTAGATTTATATGTTTACGTACAATGTCGGGTTTCACCGGCCTTATCTCGCCCGATATAATTTTAGTATATTTATTACTAGATTTATGTTAGGATCGCCTCTTATATTAAGATCCCATTCTTGTCGACATCATAAGCCAAAATCGGCTCGCTATCAACAGCCGACGGCCGATTTCCTGTGCTAAGCATATCTGGTTCAAGAATGATATCTTTTCATAAGAATCATCGAAGTACTAGCCAATCCATAGTTAGCTTTTCAAGATCGGCTAGGTTATCAATACATATATTTATTATCCTTTACCGTATTTGGGTTAAGCGGCCGATGCTGTCTCGTATAGCCGATCCATTCTAGTCGCTTGGCTTAAATATATTTTGGGATAGCATATACATGCTCATGGATTCCCTCACCGATCCAAGTGGAGATCTAACCTAACACTTAATGCATATGTCTTTGTTTTTCTTGTTGGTTAACGAGATCAAACCAGCGGCACGCCCGTACCGCACAAGCGAGAAGGACATGCACCGGAGCTAAGCAAATCTCCCGAGTGCCAGTGCGTGAGAGAAATTTATTATCAACACGCTTCTTGGCACGCCCAGTGGGACTTTCTCTGTCGGCTCGGCTAGGACGCATCGACTCAGCCGATAAGATGGTCGACTACAAGAGCCCCAATGTTTCTCAGGACAACATCATGCCTGTGAAGATGAAGTAGTTATCACCGAAAGCAGCAAGCCGATTACAAGAAGATGGTGGAAGAGCTCCGGGCCAACTACTTACAATCATTCACCTGCACGATCCGGCTGTACATCAAAAGTACAAGTTAAGCATGGACGAACTCAAGGCATCCTCCTCCCGGTGGATCAAAAGGCAAACAAAAGGTGGAGGAGCAGATTCAGAACAAGATGATTCGGCCCCGCATACCTTGCTAGACCGGATCGATTCAGTCGTCCATCACGCGCTGGTCAACTAGAGTAGCATCCTTGTCAACACTCTCAACAACATGATCGCTACCGTGGTCGACGCCAAGATAGCCGAACCGGCTACAACAGGACTCGACATACTTCACGACGGCGTTTCCTGTTTACGGACGTTGGTCACCCGAATCGGTCGATCCCACCACCAACACAACCGGGCCGCCGGAGGGGTCCTCCGCCGCCGAATCAAACCGAATCGGCTACAAGGCCGTGAT
This sequence comes from Oryza australiensis, assembly GCA_019925245.2. Lineage (NCBI taxonomy): Eukaryota > Viridiplantae > Streptophyta > Magnoliopsida > Poales > Poaceae > Oryza > Oryza australiensis. The sequence goes on from JAIFGZ020000210.1 coordinate 4,509, forward strand.
TACCATCCGAGCCGACAAGAATCGCCCCAGATCAGATCGCTAACATGTTCAACGACAATCGATAGTCGAGCCGACGCCAGATTGACCGGACAGACGATACAACGCCGGTGGCCGGCACTGTTCCCGGACCACCAACGCCACCACGGGCTCATCGGCCGCATCCCGCCGATCATCCACACCACTACCAGATCAAGGAGGCCGTCAAGATCATCACTACAGCCTCGACGCCACCACCGCCGTATCGGCAAGCACCCATTCCATATGACCCATATGAGCCGATATGACGAGACAACCGGACTTGGGCCAATCGATTGCAAATGTCATGCGCGATCAATTCGGCCTCAAGCCAAAGGACTCAGGGAACATGTATCGGTATCCCTATCCAGAGCATTTCGAGTGGATTACGTTGCCCAACCGATACAAGATCCCAGATTTTTCAAAGTTCTCAGGGCAAGACAACGTATCAACCTACGAGCATGTTAGTCGATTCTTGGCGCAGTGCGTGCGAAGCATCGGCTATAGATGCCTTGAGAGTCCAGGTTGTTCCCTGTCTCTTTCAAGATCGGCTTTTACTGGTTCTCCTCATTGCTTTACAACTCAATTCAGAGCTGGGCCGATCTCGAAAAGCAATTTCACAGCTACTTTTACTCCGACAACCATGAAATGAAGTTATCGGACCTCACCAGTATCAGGCAAAAGCACAACGAATCGGTTCAAGAATACATCCAACACTTCGAGAGATGAGGAACCGATGCTACACCGTGGTGCTATCGGACGCCCGCTGGCCGATTTGGCCTTTCACGGCTTGATCGCGCCGATCCGAGAGCGGTTCTCTGTGCGGGACTTCGACGGCCTAGCCCACTTGGCGTAGAAGGTGACGGCCCACGAGCAGCGATTCCAAGACACCGGAAGGTGTCAAAAACATAACTCAAGTCATCGTTGAATCGAGTACAATTCCAATGACTATGACGCAGAAGTGGCAGCAGCGGAATGGGCCAAGAACAAAAAGGCCATCGTCTGCCAATGGCTACTGAAGACGGCCAAAGAAGAGATAAGAATTCGATAGGATTTTTGACTTGCTGCTCAAGAGAAAGCAGATCTAGCTCCCTGAAAACCACATGATCCCATTGGCCGAAGAACTAAAGAAGAAGAAATATTGCAAGTGGCACAACTCCACATCCCATGCCACTAACGATTGCAAAGTCTTCAGATAGAAAATCCAGTCGGCAATTGAGGTCGGGAAATTGAAGTTTGTCGATTCAAATCAGCCGATGAAGGTAGACGGCAACCCTTTCCCGGTCAACATAGTTCAAGCCGGCCCAGTGCGAGCCGATCGATAGAACAGAATGGCGCACGACTTAGTCGACACATCAATCGGGGCCGGACGAAGGCGAGCCGATCGAACATCACGCCGCGCCAATCAACATGGTGCGCCCCGTTATCAGATCGGTTGACCGATGGACAGTCCATGACGACAGCCGACGCCGCCCTCAGCACCGTTCTCAACGTGAAGAAGCTCACGATGAAGCACCTTGTCGGCGTGAGCAGGAAACCCAAAACCGTTGGTACTAGGCGAGCCACAACAGTGCCGATCCGCATTGGCATTGTGATTTTTCGAAAGTGCTAGTGGAATCCGGCATGAGGCCGCCGACACTAGATGGCGCAGCTTGTGATCGCTCGGCGCGAGCACGGGAGCTCATCTAGGCTGTAAGCCCAACCCGGTTCATCCCTAGAGTTGTTCGGCTAAATTAGAGGCGACAGTCCATCCATGATCGGCTCGGCCCAATCCATCAAGGCTTCTTCGTCGATGTAGACAACAACGACAACAACCGCGACGACGAAGAGGCCAACGACGAGGAATTGGCCAATCCCCAATGGTGCATGTCCGATCTCTTCACAAAGTCACGTAAAAGAAGAGTTCAACGACTCAAGCGTGAAGGGAGAGAAGATGAAGTTCGGCAAATGATCCAAGAACAACATGCCGTCGGCTGGGTAAGATCAAAAGGCGATGGGTTCTCAAAGAGAAAACCGCCACGGCCGACGAGGAGCAAGCCCGGACACCCCCGATCAAGCCGGGAGGGCAGCCAAAGGGAAAGGCAAAGTTTGCATCGGTCAACATGGTGTTCATATTGCTAGTCAAATTCAGTGCCGCAAGCCGATGCGATACACCATTGAAGACGACTTGATGAAACTAGCAATCTCACCGGACCAAGCTATTTTCGACAAACCCGAGGGGACCGAAAATCGGCACCTAAAGTCGTTGTACGTTAAAGGATTCGTCAATGGCAAGCCGATGTCCAAGATGCTAGTTGATGGGGGAACCGCAGTCAACCTAATGCCCTATGCAACATTCAGAAAACTAGGCAATGAGCCGAAGACCTTATAAAGACCAATATGGTGCTCAAAAACTTCGGCGGCAACCCATCAGAAACAAAGGGTGTCCTGAACGTCAAACTGACCATTGGCAATAAGACCGTGCCCACAACATTCTTTGTCATCGACGAGAAGGGGTCTTACAGCCTGCTGCTCGGAAGGGACTGGACACACGCCAATTGTTGCGTTCCTTCTACAATGCATCAGAGCCTGATCCAATGGGACGGCGACTAGATTGAGATCGTACCAGCCGACAGCCGATTGGAGATGACAAGCCGCAGCTGCTACTTTGAACAAGACATGGTGGAGGGCTCAAGCGTCTTCAGCATGGACACCGCAGACGAAGACAATGGCAAGTTAGGGCAACGCTTCACGTCGGCTGATGAATTAGAAGAAATTGACATCGGCTCTGGTGACAAGCCGAGGCCGACGTATATTAGCAAAAATCTCTCTCCTTATTGTAGATCCCAGCTTATTGATTTGTTAAAAGAATATAAAGATTGTTTTTCTTGGGATTACTTTGAGATGCCCGGCCTTAGCCGATCAATAGTGGTCCATCTACTGCCGATTAAGGAAGGCTATCGGCCGTTCAAACAGCCTCCCAGGAGGTTTAAGGCCGATATGTACGATGCAATCAAAGCCGAAATCACTCAGCTATACGATGCAGGATTCATTTGGCCTTGCCGATACGCCGAGTGGGTCTCGAACATTGTCCCAGTGTTGAAGAAAAACGGTAAACTTAGGGTATGCATCGAGTTCAGCGATCTAAACAAGGCCACCCCTAAGGACGAATACCCAATGCCAATAGCTGATTTGCTCGTCGATGCTGCTTTAGGCCACAAGATTATTAGTTTTATGGACAGAAATGTAGGTTATAATCAAATATTTATGGCCGACGAAGACATCCGCAAGACTGCTTCTCGGTGTCCTGGCGCAATCGGCTTGTACGAATGGGTGGTAATGACATTCAGCCTGAAGAATGCTGGGGCAACATATCAACGGGCTATGAACTACATTTTTCATGACATGATTGGCTCACTAGTAGAAATCTACATTGATGACGTAGTTGTCAAGTCCAGGGAGATAGAGGGCCATATAGCTAATCTGAGACAAGTGTTAGAGCGGACGAGGAAATATGGCCTAAACATGAATCCACTTAAGTACGCGTTCGGCGTATCGGCTGGGCAGTTCCTGGGATTTCTTTTTCATGAAAGAGGAATTGAGGTTACGCCAAGGAGCATAAATGCTATCAAGGCAATTCAGCCTTCGAAGGACAAAAACAACTCCAGTCATTGATCGGCAAGATAAATTTCATCAAGCAGTTCATAGCCAATCTCTTAGAAAAGATGGAGCCATTCACACCACTGCTTCGGCTAAAAGCCGATCAAGCATTCACATGGGGGGCAGAGCAACAAAAGGCTTTGGACAACATCAAGGATTATTTGAGTTCCCCTCCAGTTCTAATGCCTCCAAAAAAGGGATACCGTTTAAGTTGTACCTATCAGCCGATGACAAGTCAATCGGCTCCGTTTTACTCCAAGAGGTTGAGGGCAAAGAAAAAGCCATCTTCTATCTCAGTCGACGGTTACTAGATGCAGAAACAAGGTATTCGCCTGTGGAGAAGCTATGTCTATGCCTCTATTTTTCATGTACAAAGTTAAGGCATTATCTACTATCCAACGAGTGCACAATAATCTGCAAAGCCGATGTAGTTAAGTACATGCTATCGGCTCCAGTGTTGAAAGAAAGAATTGGGAAGTGGATTTTTGCGCTAACAGAGTTTGATTTGAGGTATCAGGCACCCAGGGCAGTAAAAGGATAAGCTATAGCCAATTTTATTGTGGAGCACAGAAATGACTCGATCAGCTCAGTGGAAATTATGCCTTGGACTTTGATATTTGATGGCTCAGTTTGCACCAACGGCTGCGGTATCGGCTTAGTCATTATTTCACCCAGGGGGCAAGTTTCGAATTTGCTTTCGCTATCAACCCCCACGCTACAAACAACCAAGCCGAATACGAAGCCGTCCTTAAAGGATTACATCTACTCAAGGAAGTTGAAGCCGACACCATCGAAATAATGGGAGATTCACTGTTGGTCATCAGCCAATTATCGGGAGAATACGAATGCAAAAGCGATGCGCGATGGTCTATTATCAGCAATGCCAGAATTAATGGACGGTTTTTGGCTAGTTACTTTGAAACATATCCCCAGAGAGCAGAACACAAAAGCCAATGATTTAGCTCAAGGGGCATCGGGCTATCGGTCGATGTTGAAAGAGATTGACATAGAGGTTGCCGCCATTACAGCCGAAGATTGGAGGTTTGAAGTTTACAACTATCTCAAAAACCCCTCTCAATCGGCTACAAGGAAATTACGATACAAGGCGTTAAGATATGTTTTGCTCGATGAAGATCTATACTATCGGACGATTGATGGTGTGCTACTCAAGTGTTTGGGAGCCGATCAGGCCAAAGTGGCCATCGGAGAAGTGCATGAAGGGATCTGTGGCACACATCAAATCGGCCCACAAAATGAAGTGGCTGCTTTGCCAAGCAGGATATTTCTGGCCGACAAAGCTGGAGGATTGTTTCAAGTATTACAAGGGTTGCCAGGATTGTCAGAAATTTGGTGCCATACAACGAGCACCAGCGTTGGCTATGAACCCAATTATTAAGCCTTGGCCGTTCAGAGGATGGGGCATCCATATGATCGGCCAGATCAATCCACCCTCAAGCAAAGGGCATAAATTTATTCTGGTGGCGACAGATTATTTCACAAAATGGGTGGAGGAAGTTCCTCTGAAGAAAGTGGATTGTAAGGATGCAATCGAGTTTGTCAAAGAACATATTATCTACCGATTTGGCGTCCCACAAATGATAACAACAGACCAGGGATCTATCTTCGTATCGGATGAGTTTGTTCAGTTTGCCGACGGCATGGGGATCAAGCTACTTAATTCTTCGTCGTACTACGTGAAGGGTTACGCGGAGGCTACGCTAGCCAAAAACAAAAACTTTTACCGCGCAAACCAGGAACACTTGCAAGTAAGGGCCGATAGATCGTTACCGATTGGAGTAGAGTGCCGGAATAGCCAATCGGGGCAATCCGATCCGGAACGGTGTAGCCGATTCCCGGAGACGCCGATTCGCCAATCAGCCGATTCGAGTCGTCCGGCCACGTTCTCACGCCTCGCTCCGATGCGCCGACCACGCCCGATTCCACCACGCCGTCACTCCGATTGCGGCCGATCGAAGCCGATCAACGGCGCGCAACGTAGCAGCGCCTCTACCGGTATCCACACGTCCGGGGACGAACGCCGTACACCCGTGTGCTAGCACGCGATGCAAGGCTAGGGTTTGGCTCGAAAGTGGGGAGGGTTTCCGTGGAGATTGATCTCGGCGACCCGTTGCACGCGATGCAATTGATGTCTATCTTAGCTCTCCACCCCTCCCTCCTTTATATAGAGTTGGCCGCGGGACTAGTGGCCGATTAGGACTCTATTTTGAATCGGATCTCATCCGTATCTCATAGAGTTGGCCGCCCATACATCGTAAGCCCATAGGACTCTATCCGATCGGATCCCTATCCGATCGAGCCGTATCCGAGTCCAACTCGAATATCTATTCTATCCCCTTAAGCGTGCGACCACGTAGGTTCAGGTATACTCGGTTTCGGCTATAGTCTAACTTGGCCGATCGTCGGCTCGAGTCCAACTCACCCGACCCGTCAACGCGGCGCCTAGCAGCACATATTGACACCATAGTATACAAGAATAATATCGGCTCGAACCTGTAATGTGTACACAAATCCCTTTGCCTCACGATACCGTTAAGCTATAGGCAAGATGTGTGCCATCCCTTCAATAGCTTAACCATTCACTCGAACCGTATTGGTTTATCCGTCCGTTGATTGACTCCTCAATCAACTTAGCATGGCCATGCATTTCCATAATCCATTACCTCGAGGGGCCCGAGATATCTCTCCAAGGAGGGGCAAATTCCATCTTGATCACTCACATCCCACTCCATGTTTCATAGCAAACCCGAAAACTACCTTTATAACTACCCGCATTACGGAATAGTGTTTGGTAGTCCCAAAGTAGGCTACTACACATGTTGGAATCCATGGTGATCTCGGTCTAAGGACTTTGTACCAACACTACCCGAGACCAACTAATGGCACATTAATTCTGTAGTGTCTCATGGTGGGTCTATCCAACAATGTGTTCTCCAACACATATGTCCATGTTTATTGATTTGGTATCTCCATACCCATGATCTATGAGACATGATCATCAATCAATAAACATGCCGATCTTAGAATCATATTTGTTCCAACAATATGACATATGATCGTGGATCGTTTAGAAATAGATTCATACATATAGAGTCTCATAAATAAGTCACGTACTTATTGATCAATACAAGATGTCTATTTCATGGAACCGAATAACACTTTATTCATTTATACATAAACATTGACGTGATATCCAACATCTCCATGTTGCCTCTAGGGCATATCACTAACAATCTCCCACTTGCACTAGAGTCAATCATGTAAGTATCTAATACCCATTGCTCTTGTGTGCGCCTCATGCTTCGGCCGAGGGAGAGGTTTTGTCGGCGGATCGGCTATGTTGAGATCTCGTGTGCACTTTGCATATCTTGACATCACCTCCGTCCACAATCTCGCGGATGAGATGATATCGCCGAAGTATGTGTTTGGACTTCGATGTGACCTCGGCTCCTTGGCTTGCGCAATGGCTCCACTATTGTCACAATAGAGAGACATTGGACCATCGTACTAGTCATCACACCAAGCTCGAAATGAATTTCTTGATCCAAACAGCCTCCTTTGCAGCTTCCGAAGCAGCAATGTACTCGGCCTCCGTTGTAGAATCAGCAACAGTATCCCGCTTGGAACTCTTCCAGTGACCGCGCCTCCGTTCGGCGAACACGAACCCAGATTGCGATCTATAATCATCCTTGTCCTGTTTGGAAGCTAGCATCGGTGTAACCACTTACAACGAGCTCTTCCTCACCTCCATAGACTAGGAACATATCCTTAGTTCTTCTCAAGTACTTAAGGATATTCTTTACGGCGATCCAGTGACCTTCACCGATCTCGATCGGTATCTGCTCGTAGCACTCAACGCGTACGAGACATGCGGCGTGTACAAAGCATGGCATACATGATGGATCCAATTGCCGAAGCATATGGAACCATACCCATCTTATTCCGCTCATCATGTGTCCGAGGACACCGATTCTTGCTAAGATTGATGCCATGTGACATAGGCAAGAAACCTTTCTTGGAATCATGCATGTTGAACCTTTTCAACACCTTGTCAATGTATGTACTTTGGCTTAATCCAATTAGCCTCTTGGATCTATCTCTATAGATCCGAATGCCAATATATATGCTTGCCTCCCTAAGTCTTTCATGGAAAAACTATTTTTCAATGAAGACTTGACGGATTCAAGCATAGGGATATCATTTCCAATCGTAATATGTCATCCACATATAAGATTAGAAATACAATTGCGCTCCCACTGACCTTTTTGTAAACACAGGCCTCTTCTTCATTTTTGATGAAACCAAACCCTTTGATTACTTCATCAAAACGAATATTCCAACTCCGAGATGCTTGCTTCAATCCATAAATGGATTTCGTAGCTTGCATATCTTTCCAGCGATTCTGGATCGACAAAACCCCGAGGTTGTATCATGTATACATCCTCGCTTAGGTTTCCATTTGGGAAAGCCGTTTTGACATCCATCGCCATATCTCATAATCGAAATATGCAACAATCGCTAGGATAATCCGAATAGATTTAAGCATTGCGACGGGCGAGAAGGTTTCATCATAATCAACTCCTTGAATCTGTTTAAAACCTTTCGCCACCAATCACGCCTTATAGATGTGAACATTTCCATCCATATCGGCCTTTTTCTTAAAAACCCATTTACACTCAATGGTTTTGACACCATCAGTGGATCAACCAAGTTCCAAACTTGATTGTCGTACATGGATTCTATTTCGGATTTCATGGCTCCAAGCCACTTGTTGGAATCGGGTCCCACCATCGCTTCCTCATAGGTCTTAGGTTCATCGTTGTCCAACAACAATATATCACGTTGTTCCGCACTGTACGTCGGCGCACGACGTGATCTTTCGACCTCCATGGGGCTGGTGTATCTACAACGGTGGCGCAACACTTTGTTCCTCCTGTTGTGGTTCGTGGTCGCTGAAACGTTTTTCGGTGTTTCTTGAACTTCTTCAAGATGCACCCTGCTCCCACTAACCCTTCTTGAAAGAAACTCTTTCTCCAAGAAGACACCGTGTTGGGCGACAAACACTTTGCCTTGTTCCCGATTATAAAAGTAATATCCCTTAGTTTCCTTAGGATATCCCACAAAGAAGCACTTGTCAAATTTGGGTGTGAGCTTGTCGACGTAAACGTTTTACATAAGCTTCGCATCCCCAAATTTTGAGAAAAGACAAACTAGGGGTTGCCCTGTCCATATCTCATATGGTGTCTTTTCAACCGACTTAGATGGAACTCTATTTAGTGTGAGCGCAATTGTTTCAAGAGCATATCCCCGAAAGATAACGGAAGATCACTTTGGCTCATCATCGACCGCACCATGTCCAACAAGGTGCGATTTCTCCGTTCGGACACTCCGTTCCATTGTGGAGTTCTGGCGGAGTTAAGCGTGGAACAATTCCACAATCTTTCGAGATGATTACCAAACTCTTGGCTCAAGTATTCCCTCCACGATCCGATCGTAGAAACTTGATTGTTTTCCCTAAATGATTCTCGTACTTCATTCGGAATTCTTTGAACTTTTCAAAGGATTCGGACTTATGCCTCATTAAGTAGATATAGCCATATCTACTAAAGTCATCGGTAAAGGTAATGAAGTACGATAACCACCTCGGCCGTTGAGCTCATTGGTCCACATACATCGGTATGTACGAGTGCCAACAAGTCACTTGCTCTCTCACTGTGTCTCGTGAAAGGTGCCTTTGTCATCTTACCAAGTAAACAAGACTCACATGTCTCAAATGATTCAAAATCAAAAGAGTGAAGCAATCCATCCTTATGGAGCTTCTCCATGCGTTTCTTATTTATATGGCCTAAGCGACAATGCCGGATAAACGTGGGGTTTATATCATTAGAGAGTTGCCTTTCGTATTAATGTTATAGATGGGAGACGCTTCAAGATTCAAAACGTATAATCCATTCACCAATGGAGCATGAAAATAGAACATATCTCGAGATATATTGAACAACCATTGTTCATTGATCTAAAATCATATCCTTCCGCTTGCAAACATGAAGCGGAAATAACGTTTTGACATAGTGTTGGAACACAATAACAATTATTTAATTCCAAAACTAATCGAAGGTAGATGAAGTGGTATCGTGCCGACAAGCGTAGCAACGCTTGCTCCATTGCCGACGCGCAGTTCACCTCGCCCCTTCTCAATCCTCTACTTCTTCTCATTCCCCGCAACGATTTGCAAATATGAGCTACGATCCGGTATCAAATACCCAAGAGTCGTAGGTGAAGTAGCAAGATTAATGTCTATAACATTAATACCGAAGCGTAAGTCGTACTTTGCTTCTTTTTGAGATCCTCCATGTACTTCTTGCAGTTCCTCTTCCAATGGCCTGTCTCCTTGCAATAGAAGCAAACGGCATCCGATGCCGCCGACCCTTCTTGCCCTTCTTTGCATTGGAGGCACTCGCGATCTCATCGGGAGTTAACTTCCTCTTGGTGCAAAGTTTCTTGACAGTGGTTTGCGCTTTGCCTTCGCATCATCATCACATGATGACCGTTTTTGGATACTCTCCTCCTGTCTTTAGCATCCCATGCAATTCAGCCAAGGTTCTATCCATATTGTTCATGTGATAGTCTAATATGAATGGCTCGAAGCTCGGAGGGAGCGACCGGAGAATCACATCGTAGCCAACTCTTGGCTAAGGGGAAAACCAGTTTTCCGGACTCTCAATGTAGCCAATCATCTTTATCACATGCGGATCGACGGGATTCCCTCAACAAGCCTGCACGCAAACAAGGACTTTGAGGTGTTGAACCTCTCGGCCCGAGCTTGGTTCTCAAACATGCCACGCAGTCCCGAATAATAGTGTGAGCATCGCTGCTCTCATATTGCTTCAAGCTCGGGGACATTGTAGCAAGCATGAGACCGCTTATATCTAGGGCATCATTAGTGTGCTTCTCATAAGCCCTCCGTGCGTTGCGGTGGCATTAGTTGGCAAATCCTCGGGATAGGGTACTTCAAGAACGTACTCCTTACGCTCTTGCTTGAGAACAATTCTCAAGTTGCGATACCAATCCATAAAGTTTGTTCCATTTAATTTTTCCTTTTCGAGAATAGATTGCAAATTAAAGGTACTGGGTGTAGTATTAGCCGCCATTTATTCTACAACGAAAAAAGCAAAGTTTAGCACAATGTTTATGCTATGTCTATTGTTAAACAATTTAACATTAGACTCCCATTACGTATTTTCCACCTTCCCTCTAGGTTACGTATTGGGTCAAGATCCACATGTTAATTAATTTTCTAGTGAGCTTTGGCATCACGCTAGAAAATTAGTAACATCGATAAGCAACACCTTTCTAATCACATCTCTATGTGACTCTTGTTGTTGGTGTGGCATCTCCATGCCCCGGCGCCAACCTATGCCCCCAGGCCCAAAACTGTTTTGATAGCCTTGTTAAGTAAACCAAATGCTCCTGCATGTATATGTCGACATATACCCCTCGTGTTATGATAGAGAATGGCACTCTGCTTTGGCAGACCCACCATTGATGAGCATAACGGTGACGGTGCAATATTTGGAAGGGCATCATTACTACTTAATTTTGAGAGGGATGCTATCCTATCAAACAAACATATCACATATGAAAGCAAGAAGAATAGCATATAATGAAATAGTATGGCCCCCTTCACATGGTGATCTCCATCTCCATGTCGGCGCCGAGGATCTCCATCTTCGGCACCATCTTCCAAGTGTCGAATGCTTGATATAGAAGCTCTAATTGAAGATTACATCGACTCGCAGGTCGTGAAAGAATATTACAAGCATTGCACGTATGAAAGAATATTACGGGATTGCACATATGAAAGAATATTACATGCATCACATGCATCTCATACATACAATAGGGCCATACCATCTCAAAGCATTCTCTGCAAAAACAAGTTAGGCGTAGAAACGTTTTCTACCTATCGCAGAGACACGGCATCGAGACGACCTATAAGGGGTACGCACACGGCGGTCCCGCTATCAAGGGAGATGGTTTGCGTAGGCGCGAGGCAGCAACAAAGTCGGACTACGAGATAGCTTCGGTATAATCACATTATACCGTTCCGATACACTATCAAGGAACGCTATCTCGAACCCAACTCAAACCGAGTTATTTGGAAATTGCTTCGACGTAATCACATTACGTCGTTCCGATACACTATCAAGGAACGCAATTACCATCTACTCTCCTCAACAGATCCCGTAAAACCGATTGATCTAATCAACCCGTGTGCAAAACTTGTTCCGATCCAATCTAAAACCCGAACTAAGCAAGATTAGCTCGATACCACTGAAGGGTTACGCGGAGGCTACGCTAGCCAAAAACAAAAACTTTTACCGCGCAAACCAGGAACACTTGCAAGTAAGGGCCGATAGATCGTTACCGATTGGAGTAGAGTGCAGCGGAATAGCCAATCGGGGCAATCCGATCCGAACGGTGTAGCCGATTCCCGGAGACGCCGATTCGCCAATCGCCGATTCGAGTCGTCCGGCCGCGTTCTCACGCCTCGCTCCGATGCGCCCGACCACGGCCGATTCCACCACGGCCGATCACTCCGATTGCGCCGATCCGAAGCCGATCAACGCGCGCAACGTAGCGGCGCCTCTGCGTATCCACACGTCCGGGGACGAACGCCGTACACCCGTGTGCTAGCACGCGATGCAAGGCTAGGGTTTGGCTCAAAAGTGGGGAGGGTTTCCGTGGAGATTGATCTCGGCGACTTCGTTGCACGCGATGCAATTGATGTCTATCTTAGCTCTCCACCCCTCCCTCCTTTATATAGAGTTGGCCGACGGGACTAGTGGCCGATTAGGACTCTATTTTGGATCGGATCTCATCCGTATCTCATAGAGTTGGCCGCCCATACGTCGTAAGCCCATAGGACTCTATCCGATCGGATCCCTATCCGATCGAGCCGTATCCGAGTCCAACTCGAATATCTATTCTATCCCCTTAAGCGTGCGACCCCAGGTTCAGGTATACTCGGTTTCGGCTATAGTCTAACTTGGCCGATCGTCGGCTCGAGTCCAACTCACCCGACCTGTCAACAGCGGCGCCTAGCAGCACATATTGACACCATAGTATACAAGAATAATATCGGCTCGAACCTGTAATGTGTACACAAATCCCTTTGCCTCACGATACCGTTAAGCTATAGGCAAGATGTGTGCCATCCCTTCAATAGCTTAACCATTCACTCGAACCGTATTGGATTATCCGTCCGTTGATTGATTGCTCAATCAACTTAGCATGGCCATGCATTTCCATAATCCATTACCTCGAGGGGCCCAGAGATATCTCTCCAAGGAGGGGCAAATTCCATCTTGATCACTCACATCCCACTCCATGTTTCATAGCAAACCCGAAAACTACCTTTATAACTACCCGTTACGGAATAGTGTTTGGTAGTCCCAAAGTAGGCTACTACACATGTTGGAATCCATGGTGATCTCAAGTCTAAGGACTTTGTACCAACACTACCCGAGACCAACTAATGGCACATTAATTCTGTAGTGTCTCATGGTGGGTCTATCCAACAATGTGTTCTCCAACACATATGTCCATGTTTATTGATTTGGTATCTCCATACCCATGATCTATGAGACATGATCATCAATCAATAAACATGCCGATCTTAGAATCATATTTGTTCCAACAATATGACATATGATCGAGGATCGTTTAGAAATAGATTCATACATATAGAGTCTCATAAATAAGTCACGTACTTATTGATCAATACAAGATGTCTATTTCATGGAACTGAATAACACTTTATTCATTTATACATAAACATTGACGTGATATCCAACATCTCCATGTTGCCTCTAGGGCATATCACTAACACTACGCACAGGCCAACGGGCAAGCCGAAGCTTCAAATAAAATTTTGATTAAATTGATTAGAAGAAAGATCTCCGAGTACCCCAAACAATGGCACAGCCGATAGCCAAATCACTGTAGGCGTATTGGATGGCATGCCATGGATCAATTCAAGTCCCTCCGTACAAGCTGGTCTACAGGCATGAGGCGGTGCTACCATGGGAAAGCGTCATCGGCTCAAGGCGCATTCAACTACAGGATCAACTCACAGCCGACGATTATTATCACTTTATGATGGACGAATCAGAAGACTTAGTTTTATCTAGGATGAGGGCCTTGGAAAAAGTTACAAGGGATAAAGAACGAGTAGCCAGACATGATAATAAAAAAGTGGTGCCTAAATCTTTCGAGGAAGGCGAACTCGTTTGGAAATTGATACTGCCGATTGGATCTAGGGATAACAAATTTGGCAAGTGGTCACTAAATTGGGAAGGGCCTTTCAAGATCCACAAATGCGTCTCTAAAGGAGCTTACATGCTAGAAGGGTTAGACGTTGAGGTATTTGGAAGGGCTCTTAATGGAAAATACCTAAAGAAATACTACCCAAGTATATGGATCAACTCATGATTCGGCTCTGGTTGCTTAGCCAATTTATGACAGCCGATGTCTTGTTTCAATAAGGCATCGTCTTTAGGCATTCTTATGCAACATTTTTTGCCTAAGTTTTCTATGGTCGGCTAATGATTGGCCGATAGCGATGGCAATGAGGTGCAAATGGCTTGGATTCACAATTTTGTCAACACCGAAGCTATCAACAAAATTTGGGGGGCATATACATACACGAGCCGATTACAAAATTGGGTGTTAGGAAATTTTTATTTTAAGCTTCGTAATCGGCGGTCAATATAAAGGCATTTCAGGCGTTAAGATCGATGGTCGTGGCGTGGTTTCGGAATCGGCAAACCCGACATAACACGGACGGCTAGAGCCGATTTCAGCATAGGCAATTTAGAATTGACAGTCATACCGAGATAGTACATGCGGCCGGAGCCGATCTCGTTTACAAGCACAGTTGCAAAAAATTGACAAGTTATACTAAACAAGGTGAGAGCCAAAGCCGATTACAAAATTTGAACAGTTGATCAGAGTTAAATCCCATTACAAAAGTTCGACAGATATATTACATAAAGCGGTAGCCAATTTCAGAATACTAAATTATTACAAGGGAGTTCATTTCTTCAGGAAATTGGCTATAGCCAACAACGCCATTCGCCTGATCTGGTCCACCTCCTCGATGGCCTTGACGTCGTCGGCTTCGGACCCAGCCACCGGCCGAATGCCTTTCACCAAGTCCCGGAGATGCGCCACAGCCACCTTGATACTTTGACATTGAGCGTTAATTTCGGCTGGCAGGCTGGCCATGTACTCCTTGTGGACGTCGATCTTGTTCGTGACTTGAACGAGATCGGCCATCAGCTGGTCCTAGCGTGAGAGGAGCTGCTCGAGCTTGGCCGCGGCTCAGTTTTCAGGCGGTCGAAGGTGGCCTTCTGACCCTCGATGGCTTCCTTGGTCGGCTGGAGGGTTGTCGACCGCATCCGGTTTTTGCGACGGTCGGCTATTCGCTGTCGTGCCCGCTCATATTTGAGTTGGTAGGCTTCCAAGGTGGCCGGCACGATGGCATCGGCTAGAGCTCCCGACAGTTGGCCTTGGATCTCCCTGAAGTGTGTGCGGATCGAGCCGCTGTTTACTACCAGTGCGTCCAGCGAAGCCTCCAGCCGGTTGCCGATGTCAGCTAGGCTGGCCCTCAGGTCCTCGGCCGGCGTCACCAGCGCCTCCTCGCCGATCTCGCCAGACTCCTCGAACTCCGACAGTCAAAATTGAGGAGGTCGGCTATGTTCTGCAAAGAGAAGATGATGATTAGAAAGGAGTTGTTAAGTTGGCAGAGCCGATCATAAAATTCAGTCGGCTTACTTTGGGCACCGGGGTCGGAGCAACTTGTTCGGCTAGTCCGCCACCTGCGGCCAAGAGGGCCTCACCATCAGCGCCATTGCTGCCGCCTGCGGCAGCCATGGCATGCTCACTCGACGCCTGGGAGGCAGCCGATGGTGATCGAGGAGGCTGCGAAAGAAGTATTAGCAGTCAAGTCGGCTGAAATGCATGAACTAGGATGCGGGAGATGGTTACCGTTGGAACGCGACATGGGATACGACCGACTGGCTTCTTGATCTGGAAAGGGCGTGATCGGCTGAGTATATAGTGATGTCATACTAAGGTCGATTTTAGTAAGGTGAAAGCTTACCGATGGTCTCTTCGTCGGAGGGCTTGGTGCCGGTGGATCGTCGGCCGGGGGATTGATGGAGTTATGGTTTGAGCTGCTAGACTCAGCCACTGCCGCAACGGCCATCGGTATCTCTTCGTCGGCCTCCTGGTCGTCAAGGTATTGAGCGACAACCGGGTCTACCGGGGGAAGGCTGTCGGCTGGTGCGATCGGCTTCTTTTCCTTCAGCTTCTTGGGGCAGGCGGGCCGTGGCGTGCGGGCGCGGCTCTTTTCTTTTGAGCTATCGGCTCGCGCATCGCCCGCGCAGCAGGGACCGCTAGTTTTGGCGCTCCCCAGCCGATCGCTGACGGAGCAAGGCCGCACCCATCCAGAACACCTAGGCGGTATTCAATGTGGACCCCGGAGTCACTCACCGTCGGCCGTTCTGTCTCGGTCTCCTGCAAACCAAAGGGGACAAGTGTTAATCGGCTACATCTGCTGATGATAAGAAAAGAGGAATCATCTGGAGTTTGACTTACCGAGGAGATCTCGTAGGGCAATAGCGAGCCGACGTAGTAGGAGGATCATTGGTGAAAGATGTGGCGTTTGATCTCAACCCACCATTGGCTGTAAGCTGCGCTCTTCTTGTATGCTAGCGTCATCTCGTCGATACTGCCAAGGGGCGCGCCAGCTATGTTCAGCAGTCGATTCATGATCAATGGTTGATTCATGAGCCCCCTGGTCTCGATCTTGTCAGCGTAGTAACAGCCGACGGACAGTTGCCCAAGACCAAATTGCCTTGCAGCCGATACCGGGTAGTAGAATTCGTAACTCTTGGCCACTGATCGGCCTTGGTGTATCCCAGTCGGCAGGATGCAGGGAGTCAGGGCGGCAAAGAACAGTTCTCTGCACTGGGGGTTGTCAGCTGAGTTGATATCTTCCCAGTTGAAGTCGGCTGGCAGCTCGAACAGTGCCCGGACCCGGTAGAAGTACTAGGTCCAATTGTTGTTGGCAAGCCCATCATACAGGGAGATAAACCATTCGGCCAGTAAATCGGCCGACTGCCTCGAGCCCGCGTGTGCATCCGCTGCTTCTCTGTAGCTCATGCACCTGGTGGTGGTGATCTCGTTAACGTCATCATCTTCGATCGGCTCCAATCTTGGGAACACGGCCTCAGTCAGGGCGGCTAACCGGCTACTTTCTGGGTCATCAGCACCAGCCAGATTTGGAGGAACCACCAGGGGCCATCGGTGCTAACAGTAGCGTTGGAGGCTATCTTCGCAGCAGCTTGGTGCAGCGTTTGATACAGATAGCCGAGGAGGTACTTCCCTAGCGTGAGCTTATTATCGTCGATTAAGGATTCGGCTATGACTTGCCAGTTGGCGGTCGGTCCGCAGCTTGAGCCACAGAACAGGAACTTCTCGAGCCACATCATAAGAAACGTGGCGTGTTCTCTGTGGCCGACCGATCCATCCTTCATGTTTTGAGCAATGAAGCCGCTCCATCCACCGATGGCCTTGGTCTTAAACTGGTGTTGTCCTTGTCGGTTCAGATCTTTGGGGTTAGCCGACGTCAGGATGTCCAGTCCGGTTGTCATGTATACGTCGACTAACGTAATCATCATCGACCCCTGCTGGAACATGAAGGCGTTGAGGCTGTCGTTCCAGAAGTACGTTGCAGCCGACATCAGTGGCTCATCCTTCTCCATGTTGGCCACAGACAGGGCTAGGCACTGAGCTATTCCTGTTTCTTCCCAGTAAGTTTGTTTGGCCGATTGCACCCTTTTGTACCATGCAATCCAAGCGGCATCTGTGGTCGGCCCCGACTTGAAAGTGCCTGCCCAATGGTTCAGGGACGGCTTCCTGGTGTTGTAAGGCATCCTATCGGTTTCGGCTATTATTATATCGGCTGGGTCAGTGTTGTCGATAGGACCTAGGAAGTATCTTCTCTCTTGGGTTAGGCTCAGAATGGCTACTTGATGTGACAGGTGCTACAGTTGAAAAAAATACTAATCAAGAGCAGATGAAGGCATGATGAACGCAACAACGTTGGGAGGCATGGCTGGAAAGGAAATCTGAAGAGGAAGAGTTTTGAATCGACGGGCGTACCTCGGGGATTGCAAAGGGTGATGCCGTTGTAGTGGAGTAGGCCCCGGACAAAGGGGTGGGCTGGTACTCCAAATCCGCGAAGGAGGAAGGCGGCAAAGACAACCAACTCACCAGAGTCCAGGGTTGGAACTGCTCCCCCACGCTGGCCGCCCCACGCGAGTTCCTGAGTGGGGAGAACACCGAGCCGTTGCAACTCCTCCGTCATCTCCTTCCTGGCGCGTGAGGGGACAAAGGCAGAGCTGGACTCGGCCTCATCTCAACCAGCCGACAAAGCCTTCGCTGCCTTCTTCGACATCCTCTTCGGCGTCATAAGTCTCAACCAGGAGGATCTACGGTCCTTGCGAATGCGAGCGGTGCTCCAGCAATAGAAGTGGTGAATATGCGCGTCGAAGCGGCGTAATGCTGGGGAGGAAGCGCGAGTGCGTGAAGTTTGAAGCGTTTGGGAATTTCTTAGCAAAGGAAAGGGGTGAAGAGGGAAGAAAGTGAAACGGCGGCGGGGGTTTAAGAAGGGCAATGATGGTCCTGGCAACGCTGACCTTGGAAAGCACGCGACGATGTTAATGATGCACGTGAAATGTCCGAGGCGCCCCTGCCCATCCATCTCCATGGCTTGTCACGTCGTCCTAATGATTGAATCAGAACCGTTGAATGTCCAGAACAATTAATGATGTTCGCTTAGTCACCGTTGCACATTTTGGAGAAATCACCGTTGAGTGCGCCACTTTTTCCATCTTAACCGTCAGTTCTACCTGTCGCTTCGGGAATAGCGGGGAACCAGAGGCTCGACTAGCCATTGCATAGCATCGGTTTTCACGGCCCTGATGAAACATGATTAACGTTCAGTTCAGATTGTCAGGGGACCTCAATCGGGGAACACGCCTTGAAGTCCGAGGCCCACCCGGCAATAAGTTCCGCATAAACTCTCCGTTGAATTTGTTGACTGCCACTAGCTTCCTGGCTATGGCTTTGCCGACTCGGGCGATGGCTTCCGGGCCACCCCCCAGTCAGGGTCGGGACTACCATAAACCTCCGGGCAGTAGTCCTGGCCAACTCGTCGATCGCCACTAGCTTTCAGGCTATTTACTGACTCGGGCGACGGCTTTCAGGCCACTCCCCGGTTAGGGTTGGGACTACCATAAGCTTCCGGGCAGTATTCCTCACCAACTCGCCGACCACCACTGGCCTTCGGGCCGTGGCTTTGCCGACTCGGGCGATGGCCTCCGGGCCACCCCGCAGTTGGGGTCGGGACTACCATAAGCCTTCGGGCAGTAGTCCTGACCGACTCGCCGACCACCACTGGCCTCCGGGCTATGGTTTTACAGACTTAGGCAACAGCTTTCAGGCCACCTCCTGGTTGGGGTCAGGACTACCATAAGCCTCCGGGTACTAGTCTCAACCAACTCATCGACCACCACTAGCTTCCGGGCTGTGGGTTTGCCGACTCGGGCGATGGCTTCCGAGCCACTCCCCAGACGGGGTTGGAACTACCATTGGCCTCCGGGCGGTAGTCTTGACCAATTCACCGACAGCCATCAGCCCCCAGGCTATGGCCTCCTCAACTTAGGTGGTAGCCTTTGAGCTACAACAAAGGCAATTCAGGAACTACCATATGCCTCCGGGCAGTAGACCCATTGAACCCAATAATCACCGCAGGAACCCAGGCTACGGTCAGATCGTAGGAGGAATAAAAAGCAATCCTACATATTGGACCCTAGGCTTGGATGTACCATCCGACCCTAGGCTCAGGGGCTACACCTGGCAGGTGCACCTAAGCGGTGCACCTGCTGGAGCTTGAGCTACAAGATTTTGGGAACCCGCTGAAGCCTTGTCATGATGTCTTAGGGACTCACTGATGGTAACGACCAAAAGGACCTTAGATCCTAAGGATGGAAGTCTCATTCCTCCTTAGGCTCAGGGGCTGCAGGAGGCGGTGTCACCTCGGGGTAGCACTTGGACCAGAGTTGAAGTCAAACTGAAGTCGGACTTTGAGTCCTCGGGATGTGGTCGGGAGCTCGACCTCCCCTCGTGGTCTACCGTCCCGACCTCCCCTTGGGTCTGACCTCGGCACTCCTTTCTCGACCATGACTCCTCGACCCGATCTCCGGCCTCCTCGGGACAAGACTTGGTTTGCAAGGATAGCCGTAGGAGGCAAGGAGAGGACAACCCGAAAGAGAATGACATCACCCGATAGCACAGTACAGGTGGTACCAACGGAGGATGGACCCCAAGACAAGATAAGACACAAGACATCCACGGCGCGCAAGACCCGGAGAGCATCCCATGTACCTTTTCAGATGTTGTTTGTACTTACCTTTTTAGATCTTTACTCTTAGCTTTTTTGGCTCCCAAGTCCCATGTAACTGCCCCCCCTTGGACTATAAAAATGACGGCAGGACGGGCCAAGGGAGAGGAAAAAATCAATCTCTCTCGTTGTTCGCTCTTGGCCAGCTTGCTCTAAGCCCCAAGAACTCACAGTTGTAATCCCATTTCATCATCCACCCCAACAAAGAACACTGGACGTAGGCCTATTATTCTTCGGGAGGGCTGAGCTAATATAAATCTGGTGTCTCTTGTTTTCTTCGCTCATCTTATTGACTCGAGTCGACCATCAGATCCTACGAGGAAGCGTCTTCCCGACCACTCTCACTCACCTCTTTGGGCACCCCCTTAGAGGACTGCCGACTTACCCGTCGATAATATGTTGCCTATTAAATCTGGTTTTTGGCCGTATAAACAATGTCCTAGATATTTTAATTCTAATATGTATGGTAGTATCAAAGAAGGAATTGATCGGTTATAGAAAGTTGGGTTTATTTGGCCTTGTCGATATGCGGAGTGGATCTCTAATATTGTGCCTGTTGAAAAGAAAAATACTGGTAAGATCAGAGTGTGTGTTGATTTTAGAGATTTAAATAAAGCTACTCCAAAAGATGAATATCCTATGCCTATAGCTGATATGTTAATTAATGATGCTTCTGGACATAAGATAATTAGTTTTCTAGATGGCAGTACTGGTTATAATCAGATTTTTATGGCCGAGGAAGACATGTTTAAGACTGCTTTTCGTTGCCCGGGGTTTGTTGGCTTATTTGAGTGGGTGGTTATGACTTTCGGACTAAAGAATGCCAGTGTTACATATCAACGTGCTATGAACTTAAATTTTCATGATTTGTTAGGCATTGTTTTAAAAGTATATATTGATGATGTGGTTGTTAAATTGGAAGGGTTTTATAGTCATTTGGCCGATTTACGACTAGCTTTGGAAAGAATGCGTCGGTATGGGTTAAAAATCAATCCTATCAAATGTGCTTTTGGTGTGTCAGCTAGTAAGTTTTTAGGCTTTGTAATTCATGAGCGGGCATAGAAATAGATCCTAAAAACATAGAGTCAATTAAAAAGTTAGAAGAGCCGACATGCAAAAGAGATGTGCAGAAGTTGCTAGGGAAGATTAATTACTTGAGACGATTCATTTCTAACCTTACAGGAAAGACTGAATCATTTGTTCTCTTTGCTTCGGTTGAAACATGAAACTGAATTTAGCTGGGGGGCAGAACAGCGGGATGCTTTTAATAACATTAAATGATACTTGTTGAGTCCTCCAGTGCTTCGGGAGCCCAATTTCAGTGTTAAGTTCAGATTATATGTTGCTCCACAACAAAGTGTGATTGGTGCAATCTTGACGCAAGAAGACAACGGCAAGGAGTATTTGTGGCTTATTTGAGCCGTTGTTTGCTTGACACTGAAAGTAGGTACATGTTTATTGAGAAATTGTGCTTGTCTTTATATTATGCATGTACCAAATTTCATCATTATTTGCTTTCCAATACCTGTACAGTATCTTGCCAAACTGATGTGATTAAATATATGTTGCAACGACTGATCCTTAGTGGTAGAATTGGAAAGTGGGCTTATACGCTAATAGAATTTGATTTATTATATGAGTCATTTCGCACTATGAAAGGTCAAGTGGTTGCTGATTTTATCGTTGATCATATGGTTAAGGATGATATAGATGTCGATTTTGTTACTGTTTGTCCATCGAAGCTTTATTTTGATGGATCGGTTTGTGGGAATGGGCAATTCACCAAATGATATTTGTCGAAACTTGGTTTCATCACTAGAAATTGGGGGTGCAGTCAAGTCGCCAAACACGATGGGTTAAGTGGAAAAAAGAAGGGTTTAGACAGGTTCAGGCCCTCTCGTGAGGTAATACCCTACTCCTGTTTCGGGGATTCGATCCTCCGAGTGTGTTTATTGATCTCTTGATCTCGTATATCGCATATCCCTCAAGGGACGCCCCTTACCCTCCTTATATAGTCTTGGAGCGTGGGCTTACAAGTCAGAGACCCTATCATATTCTATGTCGGACTCCTCAATCTTACCATGTTATGACTATGAGCCGTTACCTTATCTCATTTGTAACATAACACCCAAGTCATAGTCAGTTTACATACCTATCCCTATTACTAATCGGACAAGCTAGCCATGAGGGTATCCGATTCCCATAATCTCCACAGTAGCCCCCGAGACCTTCGTAGACGATGAGATAACTTTGCCTCAAACCAAAATAACGCATAGCCAAATGACTCCTTGGCCAAGTGCTTCTGTTGCCGAGTGGTTCCATCATCTCTACCTGAGTCTCCTAAGTGCTTCATCATCCGATAAAAAGAGTGTGGAGGGCTGGAAAACATCTCAAAAATTCTCAAAAAAAAATAGATACCTAGGTGCATCTCCTGATGCACCTAATTAGGTGTAGCCCCCGACTATGTGGTTAGTTCAAAAATAAACTAAGCATATAGTCAAGAACTCACGTAAATGCCTAGCTCAAGCTAAAAGTGTTCATAAAAAATTATATAACACATAACCTGATAATTAATGCATAGTGTGTAATGAATCCAAGCACTCGACAAGCTCATGCTTACCCGAGTCAATTTACCCGAGTCATCTCGGAACAAATAGCTCAATCAACCCTCATGGGTGAATAAACTGAGTTATTAAACTCAACATAATTTTTTCAGTTATCTGAAAAATATGACCAAAATATTAAATAGCTCCTGCCATAATATTGGTCTTAATCAAAAAGAGCTCACCAAGGTGGCAAAATAACATTGACATAATCATTTAGTCAAATGCTTTAAAAAACCTAACAATCCCTGTCATCAGGACAGCCATGAAAAGCTTAACTATTAGTCACCTTCCAAATTGCATCGTGCCAACTTCTTATGAAGTTGCGCAAACCGCGGTATGAAAGGATTTTAAAGGTATTGGGCAATGAGACACATGCATATTGCCAGGGCAAATCTGCTTAAGTCCATCCACTTAAGTCCCTAAGGACACGCATCAAGCCACATCTTAGCCGGGCCGTAAGTCTCTCATGGGCTCGGCCCACTCACAAGAAAACTTAGCAAAACCCTAATTCTTTATCGAAGTACCAAGGTTATCCCCGCCACTTCATCTTCCCAAATTTCCTCTTTTGCGCTCCTGTTCACAGGTTCTTCACAGAAACCCTAAACTCGCGCTCACTCAAATCCATTCATCCAGGAATTCAAGCTCCACCGCAGCTCACCATCCGCATCCAGCTGTTGACGAGAAATTTCTCTCACGCGCTGGCCTGGGAGATCTGCTTAGCTCCAGTGCAGGTCCTTCTCGGCTGCCTACGATGTGCAGGGCGTGCCAGTTGATTTGATCTATTAATCAACAAGAAAAACAAAGGAATACGCGTTAAGTGTTAAGTTAGATCCCGACTGGATCGGCTGAGGGAATCCATAAACATACATATGCTATTCTAAACTATATTTAAGCCAAGCGACTGGAATGGATTGGCTACACCGAGACAGCATCAACCGTTTAACCCAAATACAACAAAGAATAATAAATATATGGATCGATAACCTAGCCGATACTGGAAAGCTAACAAGGAATCGGCTAGTACTCCGATAAATCTTATAGAAAGATATCATTCTTGAAACATATACACAGCCCGAAAATCGGCCATCGACTGTCATGGTAGGCTGATTTCGGCTAGTGACGTCCGACAAGAATGCGATCTTAACATAAGAGGCAGTCCTAATACAAATCTAATAATAAATATATTAAAAGAAACATATCAGGGCAGATAAGGCTGGCTGAAACCCCGGCACTGTCTCTAAATAATATAAATCCATCCGAACAGATCATTGATAGCTCTAAGAACGACTTAATAGTTCAAACACGATGCAGCATTAAGTATAAAAAGAGCAACCTGATCTGTTGTAGCCGATTTATATCTCTCGAGACGGTGGATACCACATATAAACCAACCAACCTTTTGATCTAGCCCTATTGGCTGCAAGTTCTTGACAGAAGTCGCCAATGGCAGAATAGATCTAAACATTGATCTAATTTATATGCGCTATATGATAAATAGCGCAATACAAACTCCTGATTCTAATGTGTCATTATGATGGAAGCACTAGAAACAGTAGATCATACCACTAAGGACAAGCATTTACCTAGATCTGGGGATCGAAACGATGCAGCCCGTAGCCAAACAAAGTGCTCGTCTGAAGAAAAGTTTGGCGATGCGCCGAAAGATTGATTGTGATTGAACTGAATTGAATTTCTTTACAGGGGGTCTCGGGTCCTATTTATACCCAAGATAAAATTATCTGTACAAACCCTGGACTCTATCTAAACTATTATTTAAAACACAACATTATCCCAAGCGAGACCCACGCCATGTTACGACTAACAGCTTAAACAAACCCCTAAATTACAGATACAATTGCCATTACAGGACTCTATCCATAGGTGGCAATATCGTTTAACGCGCAATTAACAACCGAATCTTCTATTTATCTTTAATCTACTACATCAGAAACGGTTTCATCTCTTCCGGACCTAGAATCGGCTATCGGCTGCCTCTGTCCGATTCATCCTTAGTCGATTGGCCTCGCAGCCGATCACTCCTTAGCCGATGCGACCCCTGTCTCCAGTCGATCAGACTCTGCTTTGTCTTTGCAAACTTAGGAACTCAATTACCAAATTTCAGTGTTAACACCAGCTTCCCACATTTCCTCAAAAAAAGCCCCATCTTCCGCACTAGATCCATCCTCTCTCTAATTGCATCCATGGCAGGAAAGAAAGAAATCCCCTTTGAGCAGTGGGCGACCTTGGATTTGAAAGAATCAATCCTTCGGTAGATGGTGAAGAATGGAGTTATTCCACCCAAGGAAATAATCGGCTGGCATCCTGGGGCAGGTGAAGAATTCCCCACCCCAAACACTGGTGAGATTGTCGTCTTCACCTCTTTCTTCTATTGCGGCTTTGGTCTTCCTACTTCTGAGTTCTTTCGAGGTATTCTCGAATACTACGACCTCCAAATCTACCACTTGAATCCCAACTCTATCCTTCACATCGCAATCTTCATCCATGTCTGTGAAGCTTTCCTTGGCATCTTTCCCCATTTCAACGTTTTTCATCACATGTCCTATGTCAAGCCCCACCCAAATAAAGATGACACTTGCATCACCGGTGGGGCAGGCTTCCAGCTCCGCTGGACTCTCCGCAGAGATTATTTCTCCCTTCCCTTGAAATCCTCCAACAAAGGCTGGCATGCAAACTGGTTCTATATTTCGAACCCTCAACCCAGTTTGCCCAACTTTGTCGGTCGTCCACTAATCCAAAGGGCTAACTGGAGCGTAATGTCGGAAAGCCAGGATTGTGTAGAAGCGAATAAACTCCTGGCCAACATTCTCGAGCTGAAAAAGAAAGGCCTCCAAGGAGAACTAATTACCTGGCATTTCATCAAGAACAGACTGGCGCCCATCAAAGAGAGATCCAAGCCAGCGTTCGAGTACGAGGGCGAACAGGACCCCAATCGGGAGGACCGCGATTCACTGAGCTACGAGACCTTGTGCACTCGAATGTACAAGGTCTTCTCCTCTAGGATCGTGGTTGAGCGTAGCCACAAGATGCCAGTTCTCCCTTATAGTCTGTACCGTCCTCCTCCTCCGGTAAACCAACTCGACTTCTTCAATTTCTTCAGCTTTTATATCTCTCGTTGTATCTCAAAAATCTCCCTTGTAGGCAAATGCTCTTATCATATCTCGGCCATACAAACTGCATCACGACGATGCGCTGGCTCAACCTGCCAAAAAACCATCCGGCGGCCCCAAGATCAAAACCGAGCCTGGCAACAAAAGCGCCGCAGTAGTGAAGACATCGCGGGCGAACGAGCAAGAGGAAATTGATTATTGACGATTTGGATGATGAGATGCACTCCTCAAGCGACATAAACCCTCCGAAGCCGTCCGCCAGATCTGCTCCTAAAATTCATTGATCAAACAGGTATATCTTATAATCAAAGTTGTCTTCTTAAAAATCTTTCCATCTTTATTCCAATTGTCTTCATCTTCTTTCTTGCGAAAACCCCAGGACATAGATCCTACTAAAGAAAACGAGGCCTCGATGCCAAGCCGTAGCAACCGAAGAGACAAGGCTGCGAACAACGGTCTCAAGGCCCTTTCCCGAGTGAGAAGACTCCCACGGGAGAGCCTCCGGCTTCCAGTGGAGATGTCCTAGTGAATGAGCCCCCGACTGCCAGCGAGGAAATCCTTGCTGAAAACCAGTCGGTCGAGGGAGAGCTCCCGACTGCCGATCAGGATGTCCCGACTGGAAACCAATCGGACGTGAACCGAGAGGGGACGAGCAGTCGGAGTGCACCAGTTGAGGACTCGGCCACCAACACTGGTAAGCCTGAAAGTAGCCTTTTGTCTCTTGTCTTCAGTATATCTTTTCTTCTATCTTTATTTGTCTTCCTTAAATCAATCAGCGAAAGAGGAGGAGATCCCCAGATTACAAGCATCAGAAAATTGGATCCCTCCTATCAAAATTGAGTGGTGCGACTCCGAAGGCTTGAAGCAAGGCATTATCTTGAACATGCAAAAAGAAAATGAGGAAATGGATATGCTTGTGGACAGCCTCAACGAAGCAACCCGGCTATTAAACATGAGTATCAATCTTCTCTATCATGACCTCATGGTTTCTTTCGATTAAGTGATTCTGAACTCGCGCACGGAGAATATATTGCTGGTCAATGGCCAAGACAGACGCCCTTGAGAAGCTGGTTCCTCATGTGAATTCCCTAGAAAACATTCAACAGGACCTCAAGACCACTAGGGAAGAAGCCATGGCTAAGGAAGCCGCCTTGCGAAAAGAGATTGCCATGCTCCGAGATGAAAACCTTGACCTCCGGGGTTCGATCGGAAGTAGGTTTAATCAACTTAATCTTTCTATGCTTCTGTATGTGATCTGTCTTGATCCTGATGTTAGCAAATCTTTTTATTGCAGAAAACTCGTCAGAAATTGATGCTCTCAAGACCCAGCTGAACAAATCAAGAGTTGATAAAGCTAAGCTAGAGTCTGACAATGAGCGAATTCTGGAAGAATTCGAAGGTGAGTCTTTTAAGATAGCACTCTACATCTTGCTCAATCTTGCAGCATGTAAAGTCAAGTCCCGAGCACAGTTTGACGTTTTTGCCGAGCGGGTCCGAAAGGCCGAAAGTGTAAGGGATGACATTGCCAACGCAGCCACGCCAATCGTGTGAGCGCTATACAAGCATGGGCTCGGGACAAGCTCGCTGGATGTTGTGGAAGTCTTCGACAAGCTCTGATGCAGCCGCCATGGGTGCAAGCTTCGCTCTTGCACAAGCTAAGTCACTCTATCCTAGGATAGACGTTGACTCTGTCGGAGAGGGCTTCGCGGACGGCACCACGGATGGGCGAGCCCTAGAGCTCATAAATGAAGCACATGAATCGACGAAGAAAGTGGCTGCTGATGTGGTTGAGAACTTCCAATCTTGATTAGTTTGCAGATTTTGTATGTAACTTCTGATGTGAACTTATAGATATTTAGCTTATTTATGTTAATGCCTCGATCCGAGTCTTCATATCAAATTTCTTTAGTAATTTTCGTTCGACTGTCACCAAGCCTAAGCTTGATTAGGTCATCAAAAAATTCTCAGTCCTTATCTATTGAACTCGAATCAAAACACTAAACAATGATAAACTAAATATGAACAAGTTATCGAAGAAAACCATGCTTTATTGATATATGTATAGCCCCCGACTGACAACCCAAGAAGCCATCTTGCTTGGAGTTGGCAGTCGAGAAGAACATGAAGCTCAAAAAGGTTCAATTATAATATCGTCGAAGATGCTCAATATTCCAAGAATCCTCCACCATGGTCCCGTCTTCGAGCTTTAGTCGGTATGCTCCTGGACGAGTCACCTCAACGATTATGTAGGGTCCTCCCCATAATGGAGATAATTTGTGACGATCCTTGGTGGTCTGAACTTTGTGCAAAACCATATCACCGACGATGAAAGCTCACGCCTGAACATTGCGATTATGGTAACGTCGAAGTCCTTGAAGATACCTTGCCGACTAGATCAAGGCTGCCTCACGGGCCTCCTCAAGTCGGGTCAAGTCATCAACTCTGTCTTAATCATAACGCTCATCGTTAAAGCTGCGAACTCGAAGAGATTCATACTCCATCTCATTCGGCAGCATCGCTTCTGCTCCATAAACCAAGAAGAAAGGGGATTGACCAGTGGCCCGACTGGGTGTAGTCCGTAATGACCATAAAACCGAAGGCAACTCTTGAACCCATCTGCCAGCGTAAGGATTTAGCCCGTCAAACACTCGGGCCTTGATGCCTTGAAGAACCATGCCATTGGCGTGCTCAACTTGCCCATTACTTTTAGGTGCGCCACCGATGCGTAGAAGATTTTGATGCCAAAATCTTCACAGAATTCCTTGAAAACGCCTCCAATGAATTGAGTCCCATTGTCAGTTATAATTCTGTTTGGGACACCAAACTGGTGCATGATGTTGATGACGATGGTTTCTCCCGAGTGGATCGGTTCCAACTCGGAAGATAGAAGACTGTAATAGATCTCAGCGGCGTTTGGTAACCCAAATGACGCGGAGTGGTCTTCTCCTCCCAAGTGGATAGGTTCCAACTCGGAAGTCAGAAGGTTGCAATAGATCTCAGCGTTGTTTGGTAACCCAAACGGCGCCGAGTGGTTTCCTCCTCCCGACTGGTCCGAGTCCGAGTCGAGAAGGGAGGGCTTGCCGAATCTATCGGCGACAAGTCGAGGCTGCCGAGCCGGAACACCTGCCCAGGGGCGAAGGCAAAGTTGTCGATGCCTGATGAAGATCCCATCGCGCTTGTTGGCGAGATAAAGAAGAAGTCTTGACGCGTCGCCCCTACCTGGCGCACCAACTGTCGAAACTTGGTTTCGTCACTAGAAATTGGGGGTGCAGTCAAGTCGCCAAACACGATGGGTTAAGTGGAAAAAAGAAGGGTTTAGACAGGTTTAGTCCCTCTCCTTAGGTAATACCCTACTCCTGTTTCGGGGATTCGATCCTCCGAGTGTCTTTATTGATCTCTTGATCTCGTATATCGCATATCCCTCAAGGGACAGCCCTTACCCCCCTTATATAGTCTTGGAGGGTGGCTTACAAGTCGGAGACCCTATCATATTCTATGTCGGACTCCTAATTCTTACCACGTTATGACTATGAGCCATTACCTTATCTCATTGGTAACATAACACCCAAGTCATAACCAGTTTACATAATCATGAAGCGTAACCTATCCCTATTACTAATCGGACAAGCTAGCCATGAGGGTATCCGGTTCCCATAATCTCCACAGTATGGCTTATGAGACATCGGTCCGTTTAGAATATCCTTGCACTAATAACCAAGCTGAGTATGAGGCTTTATTGTTTGGTTTACAAAGTTTGGTAGATATGGGTCTGAGGGATACTGATGCTTTTGGGGATTCATGTTTAGTGGTTGAGCAAGCTAACTGTGAGTTTAAATGTTTTGATGGACTGCTGAATAGTTATTTGGACCGATGCTTAGACATAATTAAATCGCTTGACACTTTTACTATTCATCACATATCTAGAGAGGATAATGTAGAGCAAATTACTTATCACAGTAGGCGTCTAGCTATCATGTTAATAGGGGAGTTTTCTTTGTAATGAATAAGCTGGCGTTTGTTACTGTTGGAGTTGATTCAGTTAGAGGAATGATCGGTATTGTAGCAACTGATGTACTTAACAACCTGACCGAACAAGGTAATATTGGTTCGGTCCATCAATAAGGAACAACGAGGTCAGTAGGAGATGAGTTAGGTGATTGGAGGAGTTCTTTAGTTAATTATTTGAGAGACCCAAGTCAACTGAGGGATAAGAAAGTTCGGCGACAAGCTTTAAAATATACTTTTGTTAGACGATGAATTGTATCGCCAAACTATAGATGGTTTACATTTAAAATGTTTAGGTCCTGATCAATCTAAAGTAGCCATGGAAGAGGTACATGAAGGAATTTGTGGGATGAACCAGCCGGCTCATAAGATGCAATGATTATTAAAGAGAGCAGGTTTTTACTAGTCGACTATGCTAGAGGATTGTTTTCGTTATTATAAGGGTTGTGAGGCATGTCAAAGGTTTGGAAATATTCAGTTAGCGCCCGTGGCTATGCTACATCCTATTATTAAACCGTGGCCATTTAGAGGATGGGGTTTAGATTTTGTTGGTGGGATACATCCTACATCTTCTAAAGGTCATCGCTTCATCCTAGTAGCTACTTATTATTTCTCTAAATGGACAAAAGCAGTCCCTTTGAAAAATATGACTCATAAAGAAGTGATTAATTTTGTATTAGACCATATTATTCATAGATTCGGCATACCCCAAACTTTAACTACCGACCAAGGAGCTTCTTTCATGTCACATCAATTTAGTGAGTTTGTCGAATCTTTTAGAATTAAATTGCTGAATTCGTCGCCTTATTATGCTCAAGCTAATGGACAGGCCGAATCTAGCAACAAAATTTTGATTAAGCTTATAAAAAAGGTAGAAGAGCATCCAAGAAGGTGGCATGAAGTGTTGTCAGAGGCTTTATGGGCTCATCAGATATCTAAGCATGGCGTGACTCAAGTAACACTGTATAAGCTGGTGTATGGGCAGGAGGCAGTGTTACCCGTGGAGGTTAATTTACAAGCTCTTAGAATAGCCAAAAAATGGTTTGTCGACTGAAGATTATAGAGATTTAATGTGTCCCAGAGGAAGGATTGAAGGCCTTGAAACAAATTGAGAAAGAAAAACTAAGAGTAGCTAGGGCTTATAATAAGAAGGTGAGGGAAAAATCATTTCAGATAGGTGAATTGGTATGGAAAATGATTTTTCCCATTGGAACTAGGAGTAGGAAATTTGGCAATTGGTTGCCGAGTTGGGAGGGTCCGTATAAAGTTGTAGAGATTGTTTCTAGAAATTTATTTTGTGTAGTCTTTGCACGGGGATAAGATGCCTAAAGCTTTGAATGGAAGGTATTTAAAAAGTATTATCCCAGTGTATGGCAAGATTTTGATAATTTCATGGCCAATATGTTGTCAGATATCGCCTAAGAAATATGGTTAATTCGTTGGTCAGGAATCGACCCAGAGGGAAGTAATATTGTTTTTGTTGTTTTTGGTGACAATAGTTATATTATACCAAAAACAGGGGGGCATGTGCTGTCGACGGGTGGGTCGGCAGTCCTCAAAGCGGGGTCCCTGAGGACGAGAAAGAGAGTGTGGTAGATATGCTGTCCTTCAATGGATCGGATGATCGAATCGAGTCATAGGACGAGCCAAAGAGAAAAGACGCAGTGAGCTATACTGGTTCAGCCCTCCCAAAGGATAATAGGCCTACGTCCAGTATGTGATGTTCTTTGATGGGGTGGAGTATCAACTAAGATTACAATGGTTGGATCTAGAGTCCTCTCAAGGTCTCTCTTCCTTCGAATGTGTTTCCCTCCTGGCCCCGTTGCCTTGCCCTTCCTTTTATGGATCAAGGGGGCAGGAACAGATGAGCTTAGGGGCCAAGAAAGCTATGTCTAATGAGCTAAAAGGTGGGTACAAAGAATATCTGAAAAGGTACATGTTGGTCTGGTAGGTCCTACACACAGTGGGCATCTTGTGATCTCTCTAGCCTTGGGATCATCCTTCTGCGCTGTTAGGTGGTGTCAGGCTCTGTCAGGTTGTCTCCTCCCTCTTCCTCCTTGCGTGCCAAGTCTTGTCCTGAGGAAGCTCAAGGTCGGGCGACGAGTCAGGGTTGAGAAAGCACCCGAGGTTGGACTCGGAGGAAGGTCAGAACGGCCGACCCCACCAAGGGGCCACATCCCGAGGACTCTCAACTTGACTTTGGTTGGGATTTGATTCTGGTCGTTGGGGTACCCCAGGGTGACACACCCCCCACAGTAGCCCTCGAGCCTAAGAAGGAATGGAACATCCATCCTTAGGATCAGAGTTCTTCTTCGTCGGAGTCTCCGAAGGATCCTGAAAGCTTCAAGCCAAGGATTTGGCGGGTGCACCACCCAGGTGCACCTGCCAGGTGTAGACCCCGAGCCTATGGGTGAATGGTACATTCGGCCTTAGGTTTAAGTTCTTCTTCCAGGGTGTTTGTTCCTAGCAGGTGTGTTTGCAGCTCGAGATTTTGCAGGTGCACCGCCTAGGTGCACCTAGCAGGTGTAGCCCTTGAGCCTAGGATCAAATCATCCAGAGTGTTCTTTCATTCACCCGACGATCTGAATGGTGCTCGAGGTCAAAAGAGGATATCGAGATCAACAGGTCTACCGTTGTTAACACTGAAATTTGGTAATCGAATCCCCAAGTCTGCAAAGGCGAAGCAGAATCGGATCGGCTGGAGACAGGGGTCGCATCGGCTGAGGAGTGATCGGCTGCGAGGCCAATCGGCTAAGGTTGGATCGGACAGGGGCAGCCGATAGCCGATTCCAGGTCCGGAAGAGATGAAACCGTTTCTAATGCAGCAGTTTGACGATAAATAGAAGATTCAGTTGTTAATTGCGCGTTAAACGATATTGCCACTTATGGATAGAGTCCTGTAACTACAATTGTATCTGTAATTTAGGGGTTTGTTTAAACTATTGGTTGTAACACGGCGTGGGTCCTGCTCGGGATAATGTTGTGTTTTAAATATTAGTTTAGATAGAGTCCAGGGTTTGTACAGATAATTATATCTTGGGTATAAATAGGACCCGAGACCCCCTGTAAAAATATAAAATCATAATCAATCAAACCTTCGGCACATTGCTAACCTTTTTTCTTCAGACGAGCACTCTGTTTGGCTACGGGCTGTATTGTTTCGATCCCCAGATCTAGGTAAATGCTTGTCATTAGTGGTATGATTTGTTGTTTCTAGTGCTTCCATCGCAATGACACATTAGAATCAAGAGTTTATACTGCGCTATTTATCATATAGCGTATATAAATTAGATCAATGTTTAGATCTATCTTGCCATTGGCCAGTTCTATCAAGAACTTGCAGCCGATAGGGCTAAAGGTTGGCTAGTTTATATGTGTTATTCACCGTCTCAGAGAGATATAAATTGGCTGCAACAGATCAAATCAGCGCACGCCCGCACGCAGTAGAGGCGATCAAGAAGGACTGCACCGGAGTTAAGCAGATCTCCCAGGCCAGCGCGTGAGAGAAATTTCTCATCAACATGCTTCTTGGCACGCCTAGAGACTTTCTCTGTCGGCTCGACTCGGACGCATAGATTCAGCCGACAAGATGGTCGACTCCAAGAGCCCCAGCATTACACAGGACAACATCGTGCCTGTGAGGATGGAGCAGCTATCGGCTGAACAGTAAGTCGATTATAAGAAGATGGTGGAAGAGCTCCAGGCTAACTACTTGCAATCTTTCACCCAAACAAGATCCGGGGCCGTGCATCAGAAGTATAAGTTCAGCATGACTGACACTAAGGCATCCTCCTCTGGTGAGACGAAAGGCAAACAAAAGATAGAGGAGCCGACCCAGGAACGGGATGATTCGGCTGTATATTCTCTACAAGACCAGATTGACTCGGCCGTCCATCACGCGCTAGTCAATCAAAGTAGCATTGTGGTCAACACGCTCAATAACATGATCGCTACTGTGGTCGACGCCAAGATAGCCGACCAGCTGCAACGAGGGCCGACGTACTTCACAGACGGCCAATTTCCTGGTTATAGGACGCTGGTCACACAGAATCGGCCGATCCCACCACTAGCACAACAAGGGCCACCGGGAGGAGTCCTCGGTCAGCCAAACCCAGGTGAATCGGTTATAAGGCCAGCAATTACTATACTGAACCGACAACAGCCGCTGCCCCAAGATCAGGTCGCTAACATTCTCAACGACAATCGGCAGTCAGAGCCGATTGATCCAAATAGGCGGTACAACGCCGATAGCCGACAGCTGTTTCCAGGACCACCATCGCCACCACCGGCGCATCGGCCGCCTCCCGCTGATCATCACTACCTGTACCAAGGGGGCCGTCAAGATCATCATTACAGGCCTCAGACGCCACCACCGCTGTATGCAAGCATGTGCACCCGGGCCGTATGATCCATACGAGCCGATATAGCAAGACAATCGGACATGGGCCGATCTGATTGGAGATGTCATGCGCGATCAATTCGGCCTCAAGCCGAAAGACTCAAGGAACATGTATCAATATCCCTATACAGAGCACTTCGAACGGATCCCGTTGCCCAACCGATACAAGATCCTAGATTTTTTTGAAGTTCTCAAGACAGGAGAACGTTTCAACTTACGAGCATATTAGCCGATTCTTGGCACAGTGTGGTGAAGCATCGGCTACAGACGCCTTGAGAGTCCGATTGTTCCCTCTTTCTCTATCAGGATAATATCGGTGAGGGGCACGATTGTTCCCTCTTTCTCTACCAAGTAAAAGCATCGGCTTTTACTTGGTTCTCCTCGTTACCCTGCAACTCGATTCAGAGCTGAGCCGATCTTGAAAAACAATTCCACAGCTACTTTTACTCCGGCAACCACGAGATGAAGTTGTCGGACCTCACCAGCATCAGGCAAAAACACAACGAATCGGTTCAAGAATACATCCAATGCTTTATAGAGATGAGGAACCGATGCTACAGCCTGGTGCTATAGATACCCAGTTGGCCGATTTGGCCTTTCATGGTTTGATCGCTCCGATCCGAGAGTGATTCTCTGCGCAGGACTTTGACAGCTTAGCCCACTTGGCGCAGAAGGTGATGGCCCACGACTAGCGATTCCAAGACACCAGGAAGGCCATCAAAAATATAACTCAGGTCATCGTC
The DNA here is from genome assembly GCA_019925245.2 of Oryza australiensis. Lineage (NCBI taxonomy): Eukaryota > Viridiplantae > Streptophyta > Magnoliopsida > Poales > Poaceae > Oryza > Oryza australiensis. The sequence goes on from JAIFGZ020000210.1 coordinate 39,596, forward strand.
GAATCATACTACGAGTCCGACGACGATGACGCAGAAGTGGCGGCAGCCGAATGGGCCAAGAACAAAAAAGCCATCATCTGCCAATGGCTGCTGAAGACGGCTAAGGAAGAGCGATACGATTTCGACATCACCAAGGCCGACAAGATCTTCGATTTGCTGCTCAAGGAGAAGCAAATTCAGTTGCCCGAAAATCACGTGATCCCGTCGGCCGAAGAGTTGAAGAAAAAGAAATATTGCAAGTGGCACAACTCCATATCCCATGCCACCAATGACTGCAAAGTCTTCAGGCAGCTAATCCAGTCGGCAATTGAGGGCGGGAAGCTGAAGTTCGCCGATTCAAATCGGCCGATGAAAGTAGACGGCAATCCTTTCCCGGTCAACACGGTTCAAGCCGGCCCCAGGCAAGCTGATCGATAGAACAGAATGACGCACGACTTAGTCAATACACCAATCGGGGCCAAGGCAGAAGGCGATCAAATTGGATGTCACCCCGCGTCGATTAATATGGTGCGCCCAGTTATCAGATCGGCTGACCGACGGCCGATCCATGAACGTAGCCGACACCGACATCAGTATCGATCTCGGCCGGAAGAAGCTTACGATGAAGCACCTCGTCGGCGCGAGCCGAACACCCAAAGCCGATGATACGAGGTAAACCGTGACAGTGCCGATCCGCATTGGCATTGTGATTTTTTCAGGTATTGCTGGGAGTCCGGCATGAGACTGCCAACACTAGACGATTGCCCAGCATGCAACGATTGCCGCGACAACGAGCGCAGGAGCTCCTCGGCTGCAAGCCCAACTCGGTTCGTCCCCAGAGACGTTCAGCTAAACCAAAGGCGGCGGTCCGTCCATGATCGGCTCGGCCCGATTCACCAAGACATCTTCGTCGACAAAAACCATGATGGGAACAACCACGACGATGAAGGGGCCGACGATGAGGAATTAGCCAACCCCCAATGGTGCCCGTCCGATCTCTTCAAAAAGACGTAGAAAAGAAGGGATCAACGGCTCAAGCGCGAAGGAAGAGAAGACGAAGTTTGGCAAATGATCCACGAACAGCGCCGTCGGTTGGGCAAAATCAAAAGGCGATGGGTACCCAAAAAGAAAGCTGCCACAGCCGACGAAGAGCAAGCCGAGGAAAGCCCAGCCGATCAAGCCAGGAGGGCAGCCAAAGGGAAAGGCAAAATTTCTGCATCGGTTAACATGGTGTTCATACTGCCAGCCGAGTTTGGCGCTCCTGAAGCCGATGCAGACATCATTGAGGATGACCTGGCGAAACTGGCAATCTCACCAGATTAGGCTGTCTTCGACAAACCCGAAGAAGCGAAAATCGGCACTTAAAGCCGTTGTACGTTAAAGGATTCATCAACGGCAAGCCAATTTCCAAAATGCTAGTTGACGGGGGAGCTGCAGTCATTCTCATGCCTTACGCAACATTCAGAAACTAGGCAAGGGAGCCGAAGACCTGATAAAAACCAACATGGTGCTCAAAGACGGCGGCAACCCATCGGAAACCAAGGGCGTTCTCAACGTTGAAGTGACCATCGGCAATAAGACCGTGCCCACTACGTTCTTTGTCATCGACGGGAAGGGGTCTTACAGCCTGCTGCTCGGAAGGGACTGGATACACGCTAACTGCTGCATCCCTTCTACAATGCATCAGAGCCTGATCCAATGGGACGGTGACAAGATCAAGATCATGCCAGCCGACAGGTCAGTTAGTGTCGTCAGTGCCGATTTGCCGCTTTGGGAAATCGAAGGCATCGATTGTTTATCCGGAAAAATCTGGCAAGCCGATTTTCTAAATGTGTCCAATTCCACAATACAGCCGATTGGAAATGACGAGCCGCAGCTGCTGCTTTGAACAAGACATGGTGGAGGTCTCAAGCATTTTTGGTGTGGACACCACGGACGAAGACGATGGCAAGCTAGGGCCGACAAATTAGAGGAAATCGACATCGACTCTGGTGATAAGCCGAGGCCAACGTACATTAGCAAAAATCTGTCTCCTCATTATAGATCCCAGCTTATTGAATTGTTAAAAGAATATAGAGATTGTTTTGCTTGGGAGTACTTCGAGATGCCTGGCCTCAGACGATCAATAGTGGTCCATCAGCTGCCGATTAAGGCAGGCTATCGGCCATTCAAACAGCCTTCCAGGAGGTTTAAGGCCGATATGTATGATGCAATTAAAGCCGAAATCACTCGGCTATACGACGCGGGATTCATTCGGCCTTGCCGATACGCCGAGTGGGTCTCAAACATCGTCCCAGTGTTGAAGAAAAAGGTAAACTTAGGGTGTGCATCGATTTTAGAGATCTAAACAAGGCAACCCCTAAAGACAAATACCCGATGCGGATAGCCGATCTGCTTGTCGATGCTGCTTCAGGCCACAAAGTCATCAGTTTCATGGATGGCAATGCAGGGTACAATCAAATATTCATGGCCGACGAGGACATCCACAAGACCGCTTTTCGGTGCCCCGGCGCAATCAGCTTGTATGAATGGGTAGTAATGACGTTCGACTTGAAGAACGCTGGGGCAACATATCAATGGGCCATGAATTACATCTTTCACGATATGATCGGCTCGCTAGTAGAGATATACATTGACGACGTGGTTGTCAAGTCAAGGGAGATAGAAGGCCACATAGCTGATCTGCGACAAGTGTTAGAACGGACGAGGAAGTACGGTCTGAAGATGAATCTGCTTAAGTGCGTGCTCGGCGTATCAGCCGGGCAATTCTTGAGATTTCTTGTCCATGAAAGAGGAATTGAAGTTACACCAAGAAGCATAAATGCTATCAAGACAATTCAACCTCCGAAGGACAAAAAACAACTCCAATCATTGATCGGCAAGATAAACTTCATCAGATGGTTCATAGCCAATCTCTCAGAAAAGATGGAGTCGTTCACGCCACTGCTTCGGCTGAAAGCCGATCAGACATTCACATGGGGGCAGAGCAGCAAAAGGCGTTAGACAACATAAAAGATTATCTAAGCTCCCCTCCAGTTTTAATGCCACCACAAAAGGGAATACCGTTCAAGCTGTACTTATCAGCCGATGACAAATCAATCGGCTCCGTCCTAATCCAAGATGTCGAGAGCAAAGAAAAAGCCATCTTCTATCTCAGCCGACAGTTGCTAGACGCAGAAACGAGGTATTCACCCGTGGAGAAGCTATGCTTATGCCTCTATTTTTCATGTACAAAGTTAAGGCACTATCTGCTGTCCAAGGAGTGCACAGTAATCTGCAAAGCCGATGTAGTTAAGTATATGCTATCGGCTCCAGTGCTCAAAGGAAGAATTGAGAAGTGGATTTTCGCACTAACGATTCGATCCGAGGTATCGAGCACCAAGGGCGTCAACGGGCAAGCCATAGCCGATTTCATTGTGGAGCACAAAAATGATTCAATCGGCTCGGTGAAAATTATGCCTTGGACTCTGACGTTCGACGGCTCGGTTTGCACCAACGGCTGTGGCATCGGCCTGGTCATTATTTCGCCCAGGGGGGGCAAGCTTCGAGTTTGCTTTTGCCATCAACCCCCACGCTACAAACAACCAAGTCAAATACGAAGCCGTCCTTGAATTAACGGACAGCTTTCGGCTAGTTACTTTGAAACATATCCCAAGAGAGCAGAACACAAAGGCCAATGACTTGGCTCAGAGGGCATCGGGCTGTCGGCCGATGCTGAAAGAAATTGACATAGACGTTGCCACCATCACAGCCGATGATTGGAGGTTCGAAGTTTACAACTATCTCAAAAACCCTTCTCAATCGGCTACAAGGAAGCTACGATACAAGGCATTATGATACGTGTTGCTCGATGAAGATCTGTACTATCGGACGATTGACGGCGTGCTACTCAAGTGTTTGGGAGCCGATCAGGCTACAGTGGCCATCGGAGAAGTACATGAAGGAATCTGTGGCACACATCAATCGGCCCACAAAATGAAGTGGCTGCTTCGCCGAGCAGGGTATTTCTGGCCGACGATGCTGGAGGATTGTTTCAAGTATAACAAGGGGTGCCAGGATTGCCAGAAGTTTGGCGCTATACAACGAGCACCAGCATCGGCTATGAACCCAATTATTAAGCCATGGCCGTTTAGAGGATGGGGCATCGATATGATCGGCCAGATCAATCCACCCTCAAGCAAAGGACATAAGTTTATCCTGGTGGCAACTGATTATTTCACAAAGTGGGTAGAGGCGATTCCCCTCAGAAAAGTGGATTCTAAGGACGCAATCGAGTTTGTCAAAGAGCATATCATCTACCGATTTGGCATTCCACAAACAATAACAGCAGACTAGGGATCTATCTTTGTATTGGACGAATTCGTTCAGTTTGCCAACGGCATGGGGATCAAGCTTCTTAATTCTTCACCGTACTACGCACAAGCCAATGGGCAAGCCGAGGCCTCAAACAAAAGTTTGATCAAGTTGATTAAGAGAAAGATCTCTGACTACCCTAAACAGTGGCATAGCCGATTAGCCGAATCACTATGGGCATATCGGATGGCATGCCACGGGTCAATTCAAGTCCCTCCGTACAAGCTGGTCTACGGACATGAGGCAGTGCTGCCATTTGAAAGTGTCGTCGGCTCAAGGCGCATTCAGCTATAGGATCAACTCACAGCCAACGATTATTATCACCTGATGGAGGACGAATCGAAAGATTTAGTTTTATCCAGGATGAGGGCCTTGGAAAAGTCACAAAAGATAAAGAACGAGTAGCCAGACATTATAATAAAAAGGTGGTGCCTAAGTCTTTTTAGGAAGGCGAACTCGTTTGGAAATTGATACTGCCGATTGGATCTAGAGATAACAAATTCGGCAAGTGGTCACCAAATTGGGAAGGGCCTTTCAAGATCCACAAATGAGTCTCTAAAGGAGCTTACATGCTAAAAGGGCTGGACGGAGAAGTATTTGGAAGGGCTCTTAATGGAAAATACCAGAACAAATATTACCCAAGCGTTTGTATCAACTCGTGATTTGACTCTGGTCGCTTCAGCCGATTTACGACAGCCGATGTCTTGCGTTAACAAGGCATCGCCTTTAGGCATCTTTATGCAATGTTTTTTGCCAAGTTTTCTACGATCAGCTAATGATTGGCCGATAGGAATGTCAAGGATGTGTGAACGGCTCGAACTCACAATTTTGTCGACACCGAAGCTATCAACAAAACTTGGGGGGCATATATGTACAAGGGCCGATTGCAAAACTAGGCGTCAGCATCTGGATTTTTTTTGAAGCTTTTTAGCCTCGTAATCGGTAGTCCGAATAAGGGCGTTGGAAGTGGTCTGGATCGATAAACGTAATTCGAGCGCTGACACTAATGGTTGTGGCGTGGTCTCGGAATCGGCACATGAGGCGATACGGGCGGCTAGAGCCGATTTCAGCGTGAGCAATTCGAGACAATACGCGCGGCCGAAAGCCGATCTTATCTACAAGCATAGCGGCAGAAGATTGATAAATTATATTACACGATTCAAAGCCGATTACAAGCGCGACTAAAGTGATTGTCCAATCCCAGCACAAAAGTATGACAAATATAATACAAGAGGCATTAGCCGATTTCAGAATGTCAGAATATCACAGGCTCATTGTTTTAAAAAATCGGCTATGGCCGACAATGCCTTCCGCCTGATCTGGTCTATCTCTTCGATGGCCCTGACGTCATCGGCCTCGGACCCCGCCACCGGCCGGATGCCCTTCACCAGGTCTCGCAAATGTGCCACATCCACCTTGATGCATTGGCATTGAGCTTCGATCTCAGCCGGCAGACCAGCCATATACTCCTTATGGACATCGATCTCGTTCGTGACTTGAACGAGATCGGCCATCAGCTGATCTTGGCGTGCAAGGAGTTGCTCGAGCTTGGCCGCCGACTCGGTATTCAGGCGGTCGAAGGCAGCTTTCCGGCTCTCAATGGCGTCCTTGGTCGATTGGAGGGTGGTCGACCGTGCCTGGTTCTCGCGGCGATCGGCTATCCGCTGTCGGGCTCGTTCGTATTTGAGCTGGTAGGCTTCCATGAAGGTGGCCGGCACAATGGCGTCGGCTAGAGCTTCCGGCAGCTGGCCTTGAATTTCTTTGAATCTCGCGCGTATCGAGCCACTGTCGACCACCAGCGCGTCCAGCGAGGCCTCCAGCTGGTTGCTGATGACGACTAGGGTGGCCCTCAAGTCCTCAGCCGGCGTCACCAACGCCTCCTCGCCGATTTCGCCAGACTCCTCGAACTCTGACATGTCAAAATTGAAGAGGTCGGCTATGTTCTTCAGAAAAGAGAGATGATCAGAAGATATTGAGTTGATAAAAGTCGATCGTCGGTTTCAGTCAGCTTACCATTAGCACCGGAGTAGGAGCGATCGACTCGGTTGGATCGCCGCTTGCAGCCGTTGGGGCCTCTTCGTCGGCGTCGTTATCGCCGCCCGCGGCAGGCGCGGCGTGCTCGCTGGACGCCTGGGGAGCAGCCGACGAAGATCATGGGGGCTGCAAAAAAGGAGTCAGCGGACATATCGGCTAATTTCTATAGGCCAAATGGCAGGAAATGATTACCGATGGCGTGGGGAGTGAAGTGCGGTCGGCCAATTTCTTGACCTGAAAAGGATGGTTCGGTCAGATGCAAGTGGAATCATCGTGAAGTCAAATTTGGTGAAGTGAGGGCATACCCCGGCCGATTTTCGCTCATGGACTTGGGACCGGCGGGGCGTCGGCTGGGCGTTGATCGACTTGTGGCTCGAGCTCCCAGGTTCGGCCGCCGCTCCAACAGCCACCGGTATTTCCTCGCTGGCGACGGTGTCAAGGAACTGCATGACGGCCGGGTCCAAGGGGGAGGCTATCTGCTGGCGCTGCCGGTTTCTTCTCTTTTAGCCTCTTGGGGGCAGGCGCGACCGACGGCTATGGGAGTGGTGCAGCCCTTTTCTTTTGGGGGATCGGTTGGTGCACCTGCCCTCGTAGCAACAAAGCCAGCTTCGGTGCCCCCCAACTGATGGCCGACGGAGCGAGGCCGCCCCCATGCAGAACACCCAAACGGTATTCGATGGGGCACCCGGAGTCGCTCACCGTCGGTCGCTCCGTCTTCGTCTCCTGCAAACCAAAGGGCATGTTAATCGGCTATGTCAGCTGATGGTAAGAAGAAGAAAATCATTTGGGACTTAAATCTTACCGAGGGGATCTCATCAGGTAGGAGCAGGTCGACGTAACAAGACAACCGTTGCTGGAAGATATGGCGCTCGATTTCAGTCCTCCATTGGTCGTAAGCGGCGCTTTTCCTTAGCGCCAGTGTCATCACGTCGACGTCGCCGAGGGGAGGGCCGGTCATGTTCAACAACCGATCTATTATCAGGTCCTGGCTTACCACTCCCCTCGTTTCGATCTTATCGGCATAAAAGAAGCCGATGGGCAGCTGCCCAAGACCGAACTGCCTCGCCGCCGACACCGGGTAATAGAACTCGTAGCTCTTGGCCACTGATCGGCCCTGGTGGATCCCGGTCGGCAAGATGCAGGGGGACAGAGCGGCGATGAACAGCTCCCTGCACCTCGGGTTGTCGGCTGAGTTGACGTCTTCCCAATTGAAGTCGGCCGGCAACTCGAACAGTCCCCGGTCCCAGTAAAAGTACCAGGCGCGGTTCTCGCGAGACAGCCCATCGTAAAGGGCGATGAACCATTCGGCCAGCAGTTCGGCCGATTGCTTTGAGCCTACGTGAGCGGCTGCTGCTTCTCCGTAGCTCATGCACCTGGTGGTGGTGATCTGGTTGCCGTCTTCATCCTCGATCGGCTCTAGCATTAGGAATACAGCGGCTGTCAGAGGGAGCCGACCGGCTATCTTTTGGGTCACTAGGACCAGCCAGATCTGTGGAAACCACCAGGGGCCGCCAGTGGTGATGGGGGCATTGGCGGCTATCTTCGCGGCGGCCTGATGCAACATCTGATATAAGTAGCCGAGGAGGTACTTCCCTAGCGCAAGTTTTCCCCCGTCGGCCAGGACTTCGGCTACGACCTGCCAGTTGGCGGTCGGCCTGTAGCTCGATCCATAGAACACAAATTTTTCGAGCCACATCAACAAGAACGCGGCTCGAGTGAATCCAGACAGATAATCCAGTACGGTTCGATTGAATGGTTAAGCTATTGAAGGGATGGAACACATCTTGCCTATAGCTTAATTGGTATCGTGAGGCAAAAGGATTTGTGTACACATTACAGGTTCAGAGCCGATATTATATTCTTGTACACTATGGTGTCAATATGTGCTGCTAGGTGCCGCTGTTGACAGATCGATTGAGTTGGACTCGAGCTGACGGTCGGCTGAGTTGGACTCGAGCCGACGGTCGGCTGAGTTGGACTCGAGCCGACGATCGGCTAAGATGGACTATAGCCAAAACCCAATATACCTGAACCTACAGGGTCACACGCTTAAGGGGATAAGAACAGGCATTCGAGTTGGACTCGGATACGGCTTGATCAGATAGGGATCCGATCGGATAGAGTCCTATGGGCTTACGAAGTCCGGCCGGCCAACTCTGTGAGATTCGGATGGGATCCGATTCAAAATAGAGTCCCGATGGGCCTCTAGGCCCAACCGGCAACTCTATATAAAGGGGGAGGGGTGGAGAGCTGCTGCATGTTTTTTGGAACCGAATCAATCTGATCACGTGTGTCTTCAGAAGTCGCCGAGATCAATCTCCACGAAAACTGTAACATCCTGGCCCAGTGCTTAATAGGATTAATAGAATACCCATACCAATAAGTTGCAACTTCTTTTCCGGAAGCTCATCTCCAAAGAACTCTGAGGTTAAGCGTGCTTGGCCTGGGGCAATTTGGGGATGGGTGACCGACCGGGAAGTTCTGACTGGTGTTGGTATGTGAGGGCAGTCTAAGGTCCTAGAGAGCTGGTTAAGCGTGCTTGGCCTGGGGCAATTTGGGGATGGGTGACCGACCGGGAAGTTCTGGTGTTGGTCTGTGAGGGCAGTATAAGGTCCGAGAGAGCTTCCAGATATATGCGGGCCTAGCCCGGGAAGGGTCGGACGTTACAAGGTCCTAGAGAGCTGGTTAAGCGTGCTTGGCCTGGGGCAATTTGGGGATGGGTGACCGACCGGGAAGTTCTGATTGGTGTTGGTCTGTGAGGGCAGTCTAAGGTCCGAGAGAGCTTCCAGATATATGCGGGCCTAGCCCGGGAAGGGTCGGACGTTACAAGTGGTATCAGAGCCGACCCTCACGGTTTTATGGGGCGGGTCAGTTGCGCGGGCATGGTGCGCATGGCGCGTGGTGGACGCACGGACATGGCCAAGAGGGGAGGTTCTTGTCCTGGGGTTGACCGACGAGGACGTCGGGTCTTCTAAGAGGGTGTGGATGTAACATCCTGGCCCAGGGCTTAATAGGATTAATAGAATACTCATACCAACAAGTTACAACTTTTTTCGGAAGCTCATCTCCAAAGAACTTTGAGGTTAAGCGTGCTTGGCCTGGGGAATTTTTGGGGATGGGTGACCGACCGGGAAGTTCTTCCCGGGTGCGCATGAGTGAGGACAAAGTGCAGAGAAAAGACTGGTGTTGGTCTGTGAGGGCAGTCTACGGTCCTAGAGAGCTTCCAGATGTATGCGGGCCCAGCCCGGGAAGGGTGGGACGTTACAGAAACCCTCCCCACTTTCGAGCCAAACCCTAGCCTTGCATCTCGTGCTAGCACACGGGTGTTCAGCGTTCTGTTCCCGGACGTGTGGATACCGTAGAGGCGCCCTACGTTGCGTGTTGTTAATCGGCTTTGGTGGAATCGGGCGAGGTTGAGCGCATCGGAGCGAGGCGCGAGAACGCGGTCGGACGACTCGGATCGGCTGCGGCATCGACGAATCAACTGATTGGTGAATCAGCTATCCCCGCAAATTGGCTGTCATCGGCCAGCACTGTTCCAGATCGGATAGTCCTGATTGGCTAATCCGCTGCACTGTACTACAATCGGTAACGATCTATCGACCCTTACTTGCAAGTGTTCCTGGTTTGCGCGGTAGAAAAGTTTTTGTTTTCGGCTAGTGTAGCCTCCGCGTAACCCTTCAAGGGGGAGCGGCCGAGAGCGTGGTCGCGTTGGCAGCCAAGGCGACCGTTGAGGCTGAACGGGCGGCCAAAGTGGCTGCCGATGCTGAGTAGGCGACAATGGCAATTACCGAGGCCGAGGTTGCCAGCTGGACGGTGCAAGCTGCCACCGGCGTGACCATGCTGGCTGCCAGGGCTGCCGTTGAGGCCGTGGCTGGCTAGTTGGCGAAAGGAGGAGAGGGATCGTCCGACATCAGCTGGGGTTGGTTCGACAACCTCATCGACGATGAAGTCGTGATCGAACCGTGTGTGAAAGGGCCCACGGGTCCTCTGGCGGTCGATGAAGAGGAGTTTCCCGACACCGGGGTCGAAGAGCCCGGTGTTGATGAAATTGTCGGCGCAGGAGCCCTTGTAGGCACGTTGGAGGTTGGGGAAGGTTCCAGGACACAAGCCAGATGCTTGCCGAAGTTCGAACACCACCTCACCTGCCTCCGAGAGATATTCCAGGTATGACTCGGATCCCTTGCCCTCTTTCCTAATTTTTTGCTGAGTATTCGCCATCCCAGGGGAGCCCTCAACCGTTCGGGCCGTCGACGGCCGAGTGGGAGCTGGAGGAGAAGATGGCCAAGGCTTGTCGATGTAAGCTCACTTATCTTTCCATTCTTCCTCTTTCTCAGACCCTGAAACGACTATAAATATTCTTCCAGGCGCCAGGGACGCCCTTGAGCAGGCCGAAGTCCTCCGGGCCGAGCGAGACACTGCTCGTGAGTCCCTCGGTCTCTAGGACAACGCCCGAAGGGCCACCGAGGAAGCCCAGAGTTCACTAGAGACGTAGCTCGGGGAGGCTCGGGCCGAGATGGAAAGGCTGACTTGGGCCAAGGTCGAGGCCGAGATGGCCAAGGCCGAAGCGAAGTCGGCTAATGTCAAGGCAGAAGTTGCCAAGGCTAGGGCAGAGGCTGCCAGGTCCGAGGCAGAGGCGGCAAGGGCCAAGATGGGGGAGGAGCATTCCGCCACGGAAAGTTTTATGGCCAAGCTGGCAAAGGAGCTGAAGGTGACCAAGACTTCCGTGGATGGTAAGGGCCACACCCAGCATCCTCTTCCATCCTCATGGTTTTCCTTGCTCGCCTCGATTTTTACCTCTCAACCTTGTCTGGTGCAAAGCGCGCGTCGATCTCCAGCCGGCAGATTGGGCACATGAAGGAGATCCTGGAAGTGGCCGAAGCTCGGTTAGTCGAAGTTCAAGATGGTGCTCTCGCCATTCTGAACAAGGCTGACCACAAGCTTTCGCCGGCCCTGGAGACTCGAACCGAGTTCCTCAACCGCCAGTGGGATGGCCCCGTCGCCTTGACCTCTTCGTAAAAGATGCTTCAAAGGCTAGCACGGGGGGTGGCCCTCGGCATCCTCATACGCCATTACCCAGAGGTGAGGATCACCAACCTCGGCCAAGGGTGGCCGAAAGGCGTGCAAACCAACGACATCGATAACATCATTGCCGAGGTCAAGGAGACCGCAGAAAAGATCATCGACCTTCTATAGTTTGAGACATCCTTGCTGTAATAGGGGTTCTAAGCCCTCTCTTTTGCATTGTCATGACGAGGAAGGTTTGACTGGGACATGTGTAGAGATAGCTTCACCTATTCATGCTATTCCTGACAACTTGGCTTTAGATGACAGTCTTTGGCTGCAGCATCCGGGAGAATTCTCTGACCAAAACTCGAAAAGTTTCAGACTGACCTTTAGCATAGTTGTCGTTCATTTTACGGAATAGGCGAAATAAAAGGTCTCGAAAGACCGAGTTCCCCAAGTAATTTGATCATACGTCGAGCCAATGCACGTTGAGATCCAACCCAACTCCAACTCCGGGAGGGTAAATCCAACTCTAGCCGAAGGGCATGGGATCGAGTGACAGCATCAGGCAGGGACGTATCGATCTGATACTCGGGGAATTAACCGAACTAGCAAGTAGTCACTGATGCATGGAAGTTATCGAGTCGTTGGTTGTTATTTGTCGACTGGGGAGCTTCACCGAGTCCCCGAGCGGCAAAAGCCAGCTTGACAAACATCCTACCGGGGAACCCCAACCAAACTGGGTCGGAACCGCATAGCTCAGGGTTGGCCATAAGCCATGTGCGGAAGTTGTCAAGTGCGCGTTGTTCGCTCGGCGACGGGGTGGGAAGAGAAAGATAATGCAGTGACATGCAGAGAAAGAAATGCTTTTGTAAACAAAAATAGAGAGAAAAAATACTTATCTATTCAAAGATTTGACAAAGTGGGAGATTGTCATCAGATCGCCCAAGATGAAGAACAGCACCCCTACCTGGCGGGCCAACTATCGACGGGCAGGTCGGCAGTCCTCAAAGGGGGTTCCCCGAGGAGGAGAAAGAGAGTGTGGTAGAGATGTTGTCCTTCAATGTATCGAATGGTGAACTCGAGTCCTAGGACGAGCCAAAGAGAAAAGACGTACTCCCTCCGTCTCAAAATATAGGTACCAGAAGGTTTTTTTGGACAGATTAAGGATTAGGTATAAAGGTCAAAAATACCCCTCTGAAACAAAGTGGAGTTGGTTGGCAGTACGTTGATGAGGGGTAATTCGGGAACTTGTGTGTCTCTTTTTGCTTCTGGTAGTTGTATTTTGAGACAAAATTTGAATAGCTCTGGTAGTTGTATTTTGAGATGGAGGTAGTAGCGAGCTATACTGGTTCAACCCTCTCGAAGGATAATAGGCCTATGTCTAGTGTGTGATGTTCTTTGATAGGGTGGAGTATCAACAGAGATTACAATGTTGTTGGATCTAGAGTCCTCACAAGGTCTCTCTTCCTTCGAATATGTTGCCCTCCTGGGCCCGTTGCCCTGCCCTCCCTTTTATAGACCAAGGGGAGCAGGAACAGATGAGCTTGGGGCGAAGAAAGCTATGTCTAATGACCTAAAAGGTGGGTACCAAGAATAACTGAAAAGATACATTTTGGTCTGCTAGGTCCTACACACCGTGGGCATCATGTGATCTCTCTAGCCTTGGGATCCTCCTTCTGTGCTGTCAGGTGGTGTCAGACTGCCGGTTGTCTCCTCCCTCTTCTTCCTTGCGTGCCAAGTCTTGTCCCGAGGAAGCTCAAGGTCGGGTGACGAGTCAGGGTCGAGAAAGCAACCGAGGTCGGACTCAGGGAAGGTCGGAATGGCTAACCCCACCAAGGGGGCTGGGTCGTCGACCACATCCCGAGGACTCTCGACTTGACTTTGGTTGGGATTTGATTCTGGTCTTTGGGGTACCCAGGGTGACAGCCCCCACATGTGTTGACACTGTAACTTGGCTGATTAGGTTGTTCAGATGGCCAGATTATTTTTTAATGGGTAGTTAGGTGATTTGAATATATTATTTGGGAGTTTCTTATTTTTAAATGTTGATATAATATTATTTTTTCTGGAGAAGAGCAGCTGGAGCAGCAGATTGATGGCTTGGAAGATTCATGCACGATGGACTGCTTCAGCAGGCTATGTGTATGCTGTATATCTGTAAGGAGCATAGGCTACATCAAGCATCAAGACCGTCGAAGATCTATATGGGCTGCTTCATCGATACAGAAGCCTGTACTGCAAGAAATAGAGGGCAGCATGTACACGTATACCTCTGCCTGAGGAGGACCAAATCGAATCATATATGATGTGTCAGCTTTAAGTTATAGATAAAGTTTTGCTTGGTTTAGTTTGTTTTGTATTCGGTTTAGAGCCTTGATCGTTATTTGGTAGTTTTTGTACATGGGCCGAATATATTTGCTAAAGGCTGGAGCACTCCTGTATATATACCAGGTGCATGACCGATTGGAAAAGCCCCAATCAAAAAATTTCAATTTACTTGTTTAGTTTTTCATCTATTTCCACTACTACAAAATGGCTCATTAGTGTCACCCCAAAAGGTGCCGGTCAAACCAAATCCGACACCTATAATGTATATAGGTGGCGACAAAAGAATAGGTGGCGGTTCGTGTTAAGAACCACCACCTATAGTCTCAAATAGGTGCCGGGTGAACAGTAAAACCGCCACCTATAGTATAGGTGGCGGTTTTACTGTTCACCAGACACCTATTTGAGACTATAGGTGGCGGTTTTACTGTTCACCCGGCACCTATTCTTCGCGAATAGGTGGCAGTTCTTATTATGAACCGCCACCTATAGTATAGGTGGCAGTTTTACTGTTCACCCGGCACCTATTTGAGACTATAGGTGGCGGTTTTACTGTTCACCGGCACCTATTCTTAGAAAACACTATTCCCTCGATTAGTGTTAGTGATATGCCCTAGAGGCAACATGGAGATGTTGGATATCCCGTCAATGTTTATGTATTTATGAATAAAGTGTTATTCAGTTCCATGAAATAGACATCTTGTATTGATCAATAAGTACGTGACTTATTTATGAGACTCGATATGTATGAATCTATTTCTAAACGATCCCTGATCATATGTCATATTGTTGGAACAAATATGATTCTAAGATCGGCATGTTTATTGATTGATGATCATGTCTCATAGATCATGGGTATGGAGATACCAAATCAATAAACATGGACATATGTGTTGGAGAACACATTGTTGGATAGACCCACCATGAGACATTACAGAATTAATGTGCCATTAGTTGGTCTCGGGTAGTGTTGGTACAAAGTCCTTAGACCTGAGATCACCATGGATTCCAACATGTGTAGTAGCCTACTTTGGGACTACCAAACGCTATTCCGTAATGGGTAGTTATAAAGGTAGTTTTCGGGTTTGCTATGAAACATGGAGTGGGATGTGAGTGATCAAGATGGAATTTGCCCCTCCTTTGGAGAGATATCTCGGCCCCTCGAGGTAATGGATTATGGAAATGCATGGCCATGCTAAGTTGATTGAGGAGTCAATCAACGACGGATAATCCAATACGGTTCGAGTGAATGGTTAAGCTATTGAAGGGATGGCACACATCTTGCCTATAGCTTAACGGTATCGTGAGGCAAAGGGATTTGTGTACACATTACAGGTTCAGAGCCGATATTATTCTTGTATACTATGGTGTCAATATGTGGTGCTAGGCGCCGCTGTTGACAGGTCGGCTGAGTTAGACTCGAGCCAACGATCGGCTAAGTTAGATTATAGCCGAAACCGAGTATACCTGAACCTACAGGGTCGCACGCTTAAGGGGATAAGAACAGGCATTCGAGTTGGACTCGGATACGGCTCGATCGGATAGGGATCCGATCGGATAGAGTCCTATGGGCTTACGACGTGTGGGCGGCCAACTCTATGAGATACGGATGAGATCCGATTCAAAATAGAGTCCTAATCGGCCACTAGTCCCAGTCGGCCAACTCTATATAAAGGAGGGAGGGGTGGAGAGTTGCGGCATGTCAATTGCATCGCGTGCAACAGAAGTCGCCGAGATCAATCTCCACGGAAACCCTCCCCACTTTCGAGCCAAACCCTAGCCTTGCATCGCGTGCTAGCACACGGGTGTACGGCGTTCTGTCCCCGGACGTGTGGATACCGGTAGAGGCGCTGCTACGTTGCGCGCTGTTGATCGGCTTCGGATCGGCTGCAATCGGAGCGATCGGCTGTGGTGGAATCGGCTGCGGTCGGGCGCATCGGAGCGAGGCATGAGAACACGGCCGGACGACTCGAATCGGCTGTCTCCGGGAATCGGCTACACTGTTCCGGATTGGATTGCCCTGATTGGCTATTCCGCTGCACTCTACTCCAATCGGTAACGATCTATCGGCCCTTACTTGCAAGTGTTCCTGGTTTGCGCGGTTAAAAGTTTTTGTTTTCGGCTAGCGTAGCTTCCGCGTAACCCATCAATTAGTACCATACCGCTCGCCGAACCAGAGCAACACCAGCTTAAATAGGTCCGTGCCTCGCTCGCTCGTCGTGTAGAACCACTCGCCGAACCGCTCGCTCGTGCCTGTAGCTCTATCTCGTGGGCCCATGCCCATGTTGAAAAATATGGTGGGTCCGGTAAATATGGTGGGTCCGGCTAAAGGAGTGGGCCCATAAGAAAAGATTGGGAGCACCTCATTGAATGGTGTTTGGTCCCTATAGGTGTCGGATAAATAGGTGTCGGTTCTACACGAACCGGCACTTATTTGCCCGAATAGGTGCCAGTCGAAGAACCGACACCAATGACCAAAGTCATTGGTGCCGACCAATAGGTGCTGGTTGGGAAAACCGGCACCTAAGGGGGTTTCTCAACTGGCACCTATGAGGCATTCTGTACTAGTGTTCGTTCTCTTTCCCATGCTTTTGCTTTATTGTCAAGCCCTAGGGTTTGGTGGATCTTTGTCGTTTTGCGCTAGAAAACGGTCGGTTCTCTTCCACGAAAGCGAGGAATTTTTGTTGCTTTACTCGGAAAGCATCTGGTGATCATGGCATGAGCACGATCAGTATCGTGTTGTTGCGCGGATCGATTTTGTGTGCGAACAGATGACACCTCCACCGCCGACTGGGGATTATAGCTCCAAGCTGGTCGCCTATGCCGCCGCCGGATGACTTCATCCCCTTTTCGGCCAGCTCCTTCACCGTCGACTGGGGCTGCATCTCTTGGCCGGCTACCTACGATGCTGCCAGGCGACCTCGTCCCCGTGTTGGTTGGCTCATCCGCTGCCAAACCAGCCCAACAATCCCTAGGTGAAATCGAGCGAAAGAAGAAGAAAGCCTCAGCGGCTGCCAAGGAGAAGGCAGCTACCGAGAAGCCCACCGCCATCGGGCGACTAATGTATGAATCTACTCAATAGATCATCTTTGTGCTTCTTGCTGCATGTCCTAGGATTTCGACTCAGCCAATCCAACCAAGGTTGTCGTTATTGAGGAAGTGCCGACATAGCTGCCTAGGCCGAGCCCGAGTCAATTAGACGATCCGATGCGCCAACTACTACTCGGCGAGCCCGCTGCGATGGACAACCGGCTGAGTTGCAAACGTGTATGACGTTGGTGGTGTTGCTAGGGGGCAAGCGCGGACAATGTTGAAGATGTCGCTGCTACCACCCTAGTCCTCCTCAACCGAGTGCGTGTCACCCGGAGGATAACTCAAGCATGTTTCGGGGTAAAGAGCACCCGGGAGGATAACTCGGCGTGTTCGGGGCAAAGAGCACTGGGAGTCACACCACCGGCCCACGGTGAGCCCTTCTCCTCCTCCATGACATCGGAAAGGCAAGGAAGTCATCGATGATGGAGATGATGTTGAAGAGATCCCATGGACCCAACGGGTCATACCATCAACAAACTATGTCTCTCCCTCCACACCTCATGGTACAGCGAGGGAAAGAAGGAAAAAGAGAAGCTAAAAAATGGCTTCAACTATGCCATGGATAAGAATGATACGAGAAAATGTATGAGGCCGACTTGACATTGCTTGGAAAATATGCAGTTAGCAAGTATACCCGGTAGCCCCTAACTCCATAGCATGCCGCACAAGTTTGGCCAACATGGTGTGTAGTAGAACTTTGTCTTGTGTGTTTGTTTTGCACAAAATTATAGATTGGTCAGCGGTGAAGAGCGAGAGTTTTAAGATTATCTTCAACAATGTCCAAGAAACCGAGCAAACCCAGCGAGCTGTGAAAAAGGTGGATGACCAGCGGTGGCGTGAGAGTAAGGACGCGCAGTGGGGTGAGAGTAAGGACGCACGGTGGATTGATAGAAGAGCTGCATCACGATGGTAAGTGCAAACCCGCTAAATGTGGGTGTTGATCTTGTTTTCATACTCGGTGTCTGAGTTGTAATTTCCAGTATGATTGCCATTAACCAGGAGTGCCGGAAGAGAGAGGAAGAGGAGGCTACCGTCCGTGCACTACGGGAAGAGCTTGAAGGTAGCATTATTGCCCGAGTAGTTAAATCCGGAGTGATGAGTGTCCAACTGTATGAAGTATTGTGTTGCCTTCCACTAGCGTTAAGGCTCGTCGTCACCGAGAATGATGATTTGAAGCGAAACTAGTGGAGGAGTCGGCGGCACTGGTTGGCGCATGGGCGGAACAAGAGTAGCGCAAGGACCACAACCGCTTGTAATTGAGGCCTTCCAGCAAGAAGTCAAGGTTGCCTAGTCTTCACGCGAACACATGGTCGAGGCGTTGAAGCCCATGATCCGGGTACTCTTCTAGGGCTGCTCCATCGATCATGACGCATGGACGCAGGAGCGAGCTTCTTCCCGAAAGTCCGATGGCTGTCCGGAGGTTGTCGGAGACAGCATTCGAGTTGGACTCGGATACGGCTCGATCGGATAGGGATCCGATCGGATAGAGTCCTATGGGCTTACGACGTGTGGGCGGCCAACTCTATGAGATACGGATGAGATCCGATTCAAAATAGAGTCCTAATCGGCCACTAGTCCCAGTCGGCCAACTCTATATAAAGGAGGGAGGGGTGGAGAGTTGCGGCATGTCAATTGCATCGCGTGCAACAGAAGTCGCCGAGATCAATCTCCACGGAAACCCTCCCCACTTTCGAGCCAAACCCTAGCCTTGCATCGCGTGCTAGCACACGGGTGTACGGCGTTCGTCCCCCGGACGTGTGGATACCGGTAGAGGCGCCGCTACGTTGCGCGCCTGTTGATCGGCCGGATCGGCTGCAATCGGAGCGATCGGCGTGGTGGAATCGGCTGCGGTCGGGCGCATCGGAGCGAGGCGTGAGAACGCGGCCGGACGACTCGAATCGGCTGTCTCCGGGAATCGGCTACACTGTTCCGGATCGGATTGCCCTGATTGGCTATTCCGCTGCACTCTACTCCAATCGGTAACGATCTATCGGCCCTTACTTGCAAGTGTTCCTGGTTTGCGCGGTTAAAAGTTTTTGTTTTCGGCTAGCGTAGCTTCCGCGTAACCCATCAGTGGTATCAGAGCTAATCTTGCTTAGTTCGGGTTTTAGATTGGATCTGGAACAAGTTTTGCGCACGGGTTGATTAGATCAATCGGTTTTACGCGATCTGTTGAGGAGAGTTAATGGTAATTGCGTTCCTTGATAGTGTATCGGAACGGCGTAATGTGATTACGCGAAGTAATTTCCATATAACTCGGTTTGAGTTGGGTTCGAGATAGCGTTCCTTGATAGTGTATCGGAACGGTATAATGTGATTATGCCAAAGCTATCTCGTAGTCCGATCTTGTTTGCTGCCTCGCGCCTGCGCAAACCATCTCCCTTGATAGTGTATCAGGACGGCATAATGTGATTATGCCGACATGGTTTCCATAAGCGAATTCATAGATTGGATCTATGAATTTCGTGTGGTGTTCCGGGCGCTGCCCGGAAGCCCGCGAGGGGGCGGGACAGCCGTGTGCGTACCCCCTTATAGGTCGTCTCGATGCCATAGCTCTGCGATAAGTAGAAAACGTTTCTACGCCTAACTTGTTTTTGCAGAGAATGCTTTGAGATGGTATGACCCTATTGTATGTATGAGATGTATGAGATGCATGTGATGCATGTAATATTCTTTCATATGTGCAATCCCCGTAATATTCTTTCATATGTGCAATGCTTGTAATATTCTTTCACGACCTGCGAGTCGATGTAATCTTCAATTAGAGCTTCTATAGTAGTAGCTTAGTTTGAAGAAATCAAGCATTCGGCACTCGAAAGAACGGTGATGAAGATGGAGATCTCACACCGGCATGGAGATGGAGATCACCATGTGAAGGGGGCCATACTATTTCACTATATGCTATTCTTTTTGCTTTCATATGTGATATGTTTGTTTGATAGGATAGCATCCTCGCAAAATTAAGTAGTAATGATGCCCTTCCAAATGTTGCACCCGTCACCGTTATGCTCGTCAATGGTGGGTCGCCAAAGCAGAGTGCCATTCTCTATCATAACACGAGGGGTATATGTCGACATATACATGCAGGAGCATTTGGTTTACTTAACAAGGCTATCAAAACAGTTTTGGGCCTTGGGGCATAGGTTGGCGCCGGGGCATGGAGATGCCACACCAACAACAAGAGTCACATAGAGATATGATTAGCAAGGAGTTGCTTACCGATGTTATTAATCTTCTAGCGGTGATGCCAAAGCTCACTAGAAAATTAATTAACATGTGGATCTTGACCTAATACGTAACCTAGAGGGAAGGTGGAAAATACGTAATGGGAGTCTAATGTTAAATTGTTTAACAATAGACATAGCATAAACATTGTGCTAAACTTTGCTTTTCTGTTGTAGAATAAATGGCGGCTAATACTACACCCAGTTCTTTTAATTTGCGATCTATTCTCGAAAAGGAAAAATTAAATGGAACAAACTTTATGGATTGGTATCGCAACTTAAGAATTGTTCTCAAGCAAGAGCGTAAGGAGTACGTTCTTGAAGTACCCTATCCCGAGGATTTGCCAAATAATGCCACTGCAACGCACGGAGAGCTTACGACAAGCACTCTAATGATGCCCTAGATATAAGCTGTCTCATGCTTGCTACAATGTCCCCCGAGCTTCGAAGCAATATGAGAGCAGCGATGCTCACACTATTATTCGGGGACTGCGTGGCATGTTTGAGAACCAAGCTCGGGCCGAGAGGTTCAACACCTCAAAGTCCTTGTTTGCGTGCGAGCTTGTTGAGGGAATCCCGTCGTCCGCATGTGATAAAGATGATTGGCTATATCGAGAGTCCGGAAAAGCTGGGTTTTCCCTTAGCCAAGAGTTGGCTACGATGTGATTCTCCGCCGCTCCCTCCGAGCTTCGAGCCATTCATATTGAACTATCACATGAACAATATGGATAGAACCTTGGCTGAATTGCATGGGATGCTAAAGACATGAGGAGAGTATCCAGAAAACGGTCATCATGTGATGATGATGCGAAGGCTAAGTGCAAACCACACTGTCAAGAAACTTTGCAACAAGAGGAAGTTAACTCCCGATGAGATCGCGAGTGCCTCTAATGCAAAGAAGGGCAAGAAGGGTCGGCGGCATCGATGCCGTTTGCTTCTATTGCAAGGAGACAGTCACTGGAAAAGGAACGCAAGAAGTACATGGAGGATCTCAAAAAGAAGCAAAGTACGACTTCGCTTCAGGTATTAATGTTATAGACATTAATCTTTCTACTTCACCTACGACTCTTGGGTATTTGATACCGGATCGTAGCTCATATTTGCAAGTCGTTGCGGGAATGAGAAGAAGTAGAGGCTTGAGAAGGGACGAGGTGAACTGCGCGTCGGCAATGGAGCAAGCGTTGCTACGGCTTGTTGTCGGCAAGTACCACTTCATCTACCTTCGGGATTAGTTTTGGAATTGAATAATTGTTATTGTGTTCCAACACTATGTCAAAACGTTATTTCCGCTTCATGTTTGCAAGCGAAAGGATATGATTTTAGATCAATGGACAATGGTTGTTCAATATATCTCGAGAGATATGTTCTATTTTCTTGCTCCATTGGTGAAATGATTATACGTTTTGAATCTTGAAGCGTCTCCCATCTATAACATTAATACGAAAGGCAACTCTCAAATGATACAAACCCCACGTTTATCCGGCATTGTCGCTTAGGCCATATAAATAAGAAACACATGGAGAAGCTCCATAAGGATGGATTGCTTCACTCTTTTGATTTTGAATCGTTTGAGACATGTGAGTCTTGTTTACTTGGTAAGATGACAAAGGCACCTTTCACGGGACATAGTGAGAGAGCAAGTGACTTATTGGCACTCGTACATACCGATGTATGTGGACCAATGAGCTCAACGGCCGAGGAGGTTATCGTACTTCATTACATTTACCGATGACTTTAGTAGATATGGTTATATCTACTTAATGAGGCATAAGTCCGAATCCTTTAAAAAGTTCAAAGAATTCCAGAATGAAGTACAAAATCATTTAGGGAAAACAATCAAGTTTCTACGATCGATCGTGGAGGGAATACTTGAGCCAAGAGTTTGGTAATCATCTGAAAGATTGTGGAATTGTTCCACGTTGACTCCGCCAGAACTCCACAATGGAATGGGGTGTCCGAACGGAGAAATCGCACCTTGTTGGACATGGTGCGGTCAATGATGAGCCAAAGTGATCTTCCGTTATCCTTCGGGGATATGCTCTTGAAACATTGCGCTCACACTAAATAGAGTTCCATCTAAGTCGGTTGAAAAGACACCATATGAGATATGGACAGGGCAACCCCTAGTTTGTCTTTTCTCAAAATTTGGGGATGCCAAGCTTATGTAAAACGTTTACGGTCGACAAGCTCACACCCAAATCGACAAGTGCTTCTTTGTGGGATATCCTAAGGAAACTAAGGGATATTACTTTTATAATCGGGAACAAGGCAAAGTGTTTGTCGCCCGACACGGTGTCTTCTTGGAGAAAGAGTTTCTTTCAAGAAGGGTTAGTGGGAGCAGGGTGCATCTTGAAGAAGTTCAAGAAACACCGAAAACGTTTCGGCACCACTAGTAACCACAACGGGAGGAGCAAAGTGTTGCGCCACCGTTGTAGACACACCACCCCACGGAGGTCGAAAGATCACGTCGTGCACCCAGACAGTACACAGTGCGGTACAACGTGATATATTGTTGTTAGACAACGATGAGCCTAAGACCTATGAGGAAGCGATGGTGGGACCCGATTCCAACAAGTGGCTTGGAGCCATGAAATCCGAAATAGAATCCATGTACGACAATCAAGTTTGGAACTTGGTTGATCCACTGATGGTGTCAAAACCATTGAGTGTAAATGGGTTTTTAAGAAAAGGCCGATATGGATGGAAATGTTCACATCTATAAGGCGCGATTGGTGGCGAAAGGTTTTAAACAGATTCAAGGAGTTGATTATGATGAAACCTTCTCGCCCGTCGCAATGCTTAAATCTATTCGGATTATCCTAGCGATTGCTGCATATTTCGATTATGAGATATGGCGAGATGGATGTCAAAACGGCTTTCCTAAATGGAAACCTAAGCGAGGATGTACACATGATACAACCTCGGGGTTTTGTCGATCCAAAATCGCTGGATAGATATGCAAGCTACGAAATCCATTTATGGATTGAAGCAAGCATCTCGGAGTTGGAATATTCATTTTGATGAAGTAATCAAAGGGTTTGGTTTCATCAAAAATAAAGAAGAGGCCTGTGTTTACAAAAAGGTCAGTGGGAGCGCAATTGTATTTCTAATCTTATATGTGGATGACATATTGTTGATTGGAAATGATATCCCTATGCTAGAATCAGTCAAATCTTCATTGAAAAATAGTTTTTCCATGAAAGACTTAGGGGAGACAGCATACATATTAGCATTCGGATCTATAGAGATAGATCCAAGAGGCTAATTGGATTAAGCCAAAGTACATACATTGACAAGGTGTTGAAAAGGTTCAACATGCATGATTCCAAGAAAGGTTTCTTGCCCATGTCACATGGCATTAATCTTAGCAAGAATTAGTGTCCTCGACACATGATGAGCGGAATAAGATGGGTATGGTTCCATATGCTTCGGCAATTGGATCCATCATGTATGCCATGCTTTGTACACGCCCGATGTCTCGTACGCTTTGAGTGCTACGAGCAGATACTCCGTCGAATCCAGTGAAGGACACTGGATCGTAAAGAATATCCTTAAGTACTTGAGAAGAACTAAGGATATGTTCCTAGTCTATGGAGGTGAAGAAGAGCTCGTTGTAAGTGGTTACACCGATGCTAGCTTCCAAACGGACAAGGATGATTATAGATCGCAATCTGGGTTCGTGTTCGCCCGAACGGAGGCGATTTCAGCTGGAAGAGTTCCAAGCGGGATACCGTTGCTGATTCTACAACGGAGGCCGAGTACATTGCTGCTTCGGAAGCTGCAAAGGAGGCTGTTTGGATCAAGAAATTCGTTTCGAGCTTGGTGTGATGACCAGTGATGGTCCAATGTCTCTCTATTTGATAATAGTGGAGCCATTGCGCAAGCCAAGGAGCCGAGGTCACATCGAAGTCCAAACACATACTTCGGCGATATCATCTCATCCACGAGATTGTGGACAGAGGTGATGTCAAGATATGCAAAGTGCACACGGATCTCAACATAGCCGATCCGCCGACAAAACCTCTCCCTCGTGAAGCATGAGGCGCACACAAGAGCAATGGGTATTAGATACTTACATGATTGACTCTAGTGCAAGTGGGAGATTGTTAGTGATATGCCCTAGAGGCAACATGGAGATGTTGGATATCACGTCAATGTTTATGTATTTATGAATAAAGTGTTGTTCGGTTCCATGAAATAGACATCTTGTATTGATCAATAAGTACGTGACTTATTTATGAGACTCGATATGTATGAATCTATTTCTAAACGATCCCGATCATATGTCATATTGTTGGAACAAATATGATTCTAAGATCGGCATGTTTATTGATTGATGATCATGTCTCATAGATCATGGGTATGGAGATACCAAATCAATAAACATGGACATATGTGTTGGAGAACACATTGTTGGATAGACCCACCATGAGACACTACGGGAATTAATGTGCCATTAGTTGGTCTCGAGTAGTGTTGGTACAAAGTCCTTAGACCTGAGATCACCATGGATTCCAACATGTGTAGTAGCCTACTTTGGGACTACCAAACGCTATTCCGTAATCGGGTAGTTATAAAGGTAGTTTTCGGGTTTGCTATGAAACATGGAGTGGGATGTGAGTGATCAAGATGGAATTTGCCCCTCCTTTGGAGAGATATCTCGGGCCCTCGAGGTAATGGATTATGGAAATGCATGGCCATGCTAAGTTGATTGAGGAGTCAATCAGACGGATAATCCAATACGGTTCGAGTGAATGGTTAAGCTATTGAAGGGATGGCACACATCTTGCCTATAGCTTAACCGGTATCGTGAGGCAAAGGGATTTGTGTACACATTACAGGTTCGAGCCGATATTATTCTTGTATACTATGGTGTCAATATGTGCTGCTAGGCGCCGCTGTTGACAGGTCGGCTGAGTTAGACTCGAGCCGACGATCGGCTAAGTTAGACTATAGCCGAAACCGAGTATACCTGAACCTACAGGGTCGCACGCTTAAGGGGATAAGAACAGGCATTCGAGTTGGACTCGGATACGGCTCGATCGGATAGGGATCCGATCGGATAGAGTCCTATGGGCTTACGACGTGTGGGCGGCCAACTCTATGAGATACGGATGAGATCCGATTCAAAATAGAGTCCTAATCGGCCACTAGTCCCAGTCGGCCAACTCTATATAAAGGAGGGAGGGGTGGAGAGTTGCGGCATGTCAATTGCATCGCGTGCAACAAAAGTCGCCGAGATCAATCTCCACGGAAACCCTCCCCACTTTCGAGCCAAACCCTAGCCTTGCATCGCGTGCTAGCACACGGGTGTATGGCGTTCTGTCCCCGGACGTGTGGATACCGGTAGAGGCGCTGCTACGTTGCGCGCTGTTGATCGGCTTCGGATCGGCTGCAATCGGAGCGATCGGCTGTGGTGGAATCGGCTGCGGTCGGGCGCATCGGAGCGAGGCGTGAGAACACGGCCGGACGACTCGAATCGGCTGTCTCCGGGAATCGGCTACACTGTTCTGGATTGGATTGCCCTGATTGGCTATTCCGCTGCACTCTACTCCAATCGGTAACGATCTATCGGCCCTTACTTGCAAGTGTTCCTGGTTTGTGCGGTTAAAAGTTTTTGTTTTCGGCTAGCGTAGCTTCCGCGTAACCCATCAATTAGTACCATACCGCTCGCCGAACCAGAGCAACACCAGCTTAAATAGGTCCGTGCCTCGCTCGCTCGTCGTGTAGAACCACTCGCGAACCGCTCGCTCGTGCCGTAGCTCTATCTCGTGGGCCCGCGCCCATGTTGAAAAATATGGTGGGTCCGGTAAATATGGTGGGTCCGGCTAAAGGAGTGGGCCCATAAGAAAAGATTGGGAGCATCTCATTGAATGGTGTTTGGTCCCTATAGGTGTCGGATAAATAGGTGTCGGTTCTACACGAACCGGCACTTATTTGCCCGAATAGGTGCCAGTCGAAGAACC
Source organism: Oryza australiensis (assembly GCA_019925245.2). NCBI lineage: Eukaryota > Viridiplantae > Streptophyta > Magnoliopsida > Poales > Poaceae > Oryza > Oryza australiensis. The sequence continues at coordinate 65,580 of JAIFGZ020000210.1, forward strand.
GACACCAATGACCAAAGTCATTGGTGCCGACCAATAGGTGCTGGTTGGGAAAACCGGCACCTAAGGGGGTTTCTCAACTGGCACCTATGAGGCATTCTGTACTAGTGTTCGTTCTCTTTCCCGTGCTTTTGCTTTATTGTCAAGCCCTAGGGTTGGGTGGATCTTTGTCGTTTTGCGCTAGAAAACGGTCGGTTCTCTTCCACGAAAGCGAGGAATTTTTGTTGCTTTACTCGGAAAGCATCCGGTGATCATGGCATGAGCACGATCAGTATCGTGTTGTTGCGCGGATCGATTTTGTGTGCGAACAGATGACACCTCCACCGCCGACTGGGGATTATAGCTCCAAGCTGGTCGCCTATGCCGCCGCCGGATGACTTCATCCCCTTTTCGGCCAGCTCCTTCACCGTCGACTGGGGCTGCATCTCTTGGCCGGCTACCTACGATGCTGCCAGGCGACCTCGTCCCCGTGTTGGTTGGCTCATTCGCTGCCAAACCAGCCCAACAATCCCTAGGTGAAATCGAGCGAAAGAAGAAGAAAGCCTCAGCGGCTGCCAAGGAGAAGGCAGCCACCGAGAAGCCCACCGCCATCGGGCTGACTAATGTATGAATCTACTCAATAGATCATCTTTGTGCTTCTTGCTGCATGTCCTAGGATTTCGACTCAGGCCAATCCAACCAAGGTTGTCGTTATTGAGGAAGTGCCTGACATAGCTGCCTAGGCCGAGCCCGAGTCAATTAGACCATCTGATGCGCCAACTACTACTCCTGGCGAGCCCGCTGCGATGGACAACCAGCCTGAGTTGCAAACGTGTATGACGTTGGTGGTGTTGCTAGGGGGGCAAGCGCGGACAATGTTGAAGATGTCGCTGCTACCACCCCTAGTCCTCCTCAACCGAGTGCAGGTGTCACCCAGGAGGATAACTCAGCATGTTTCGGGGTAAAGAGCACCCGGGAGGATAACTCAGCGTGTTCCGGGGCAAAGAGCAGCTGGGAGTCACACCAGCCGGCCCACCAGGTGAGCCCTTCTCCTCCTCCATGACATCGGAAAGGCAAGGAAGTCATCGATGATGGAGATGATGTTGAAGAGATCCCATGGACCCAACGGGTCATACCATCAACAAACTATGTCTCTCCCCTCCACACCTCATGGTACAGCGAGGGAAAGAAGGAAAAAGAGAAGCTAAAAATGGCTTCAACTATGCCATGGATAAGAATGATACTGAGAAAATGTATGAGGCCGACTTGACATTGCTGGAAAATATGCAGGTTAGCAAGTATACCCGGTAGCCCCTAACTCCATAGCATGCTGCACAAGTTTGGCCAACATGGTGTGTAGTAGAACTTTGTCTTGTGTGTTTGTTTTGCACAAAATTATAGATTGGTCAGCGGTGAAGAGCGAGAGTTTTAAGATTATCTTCAACAATGTCCAAGAAACCGAGCAAACCCAGCGAGCTGTGAAAAAGGTGGATGACCAGCGGTGGCGTGAGAGTAAGGACGCGCAGTGGGGTGAGAGTAAGGACGCACGGTGGATTGATAGAAGAGCTGCATCACGATGGTAAGTGCAAACCCGCTAAATGTGGGTGTTGATCTTGTTTTCATACTCGGTGTCTGAGTTGTAATTTCCAGTATGATTGCCATTAACCAGGAGTGCCGGAAGAGAGAGGAAGAGGAGGCTACCGTCCGTGCACTACGGGAAGAGCTTGAAGGTAGCATTATTGCCCGAGTAGTTAAATCCGGAGTGATGAGTGTCCAACTGTATGAAGTATTGTGTTGCCTTCCACTAGCTGTTAAGGCTGCTGTCGTCACCGAGAATGATGATTTGAAGCAGAAACTAGTGGAGGAGTCGGCGGCACTGGTTGGCGCATGGGCGGAACAAGAGTAGCGCAAGGACCACAACCGCTTGTAATTGAGGCCTTCCAGCAAGAAGTCAAGGTTGCCTAGTCTTCACGCGAACACATGGTCGAGGCGTTGAAGCCCATGATCCGGGTACTCTTCTAGGGCTGCTCCATCGATCATGACGCATGGACGCAGGAGCCAGAGCTTCTTCCCGAAAGTCCGATGGCTGTCCGGAGGTTGTCGGAGACAGGCATTCGAGTTGGACTCGGATACGGCTCGATCGGATAGGGATCCGATCGGATAGAGTCCTATGGGCTTACGACGTGTGGGCGGCCAACTCTATGAGATACGGATGAGATCCGATTCAAAATAGAGTCCTAATCGGCCACTAGTCCCATCGGCCAACTCTATAAAAAGGAGGGAGGGTGGAGAGTTGCGGCAAGTCAATTGCATCGCGTGCAACAAAAGTCGCCGAGATCAATCTCCACGGAAACCCTCCCCACTTTCGAGCCAAACCCTAGCCTTGCATCGCGTGCTAGCACACGGGTGTACGGCGTTCTGTCCCCGGACGTGTGGATACCGGTAGAGGCGCCGCTACGTTGCGCGCTGTTGATCGGCTGGATCGGCTGCAATCGGAGCGATCGGCGTGGTGGAATCGGCTGCGGTCGGGCGCATCGGAGCGAGGCGTGAGAACACGGCCGGACGACTCGAATCGGCGTCTCCGGGAATCAGCTACTGTTCGGATTGGATTGCCCCGATTGGCTATTCCGCTGCACTCTACTCCAATCGGTAACGATCTATCGGCCCTTACTTGCAAGTGTTCCTGGTTTGCGCGGTTAAAAGTTTTTGTTTTCGGCTAGCGTAGCTTCCGCGTAACCCATCGTGGTATCGAGCTAATCTTGCTTAGTTCGGGTTTTAGATTGGATCTGGAACAAGTTTTGCGCACGGGTTGATTAGATCAATCGGTTTTACGCGATCTGTTGAGGAGAGTTAATGGTAATTGCGTTCCTTGATAGTGTATCGGAACGGCGTAATGTGATTACGCGAAGTAATTTCCATATAACTCGGTTTGAGTTGGGTTCGAGATAGCGTTCCTTGATAGTGTATCGGAACGGTATAATGTGATTATGCCAAAGCTATCTCGTAGTCCGATCTTGTTTGCTGCCTCGCGCCTGCGCAAACCATCTCCCTTGATAGTGTATCGGGACGGCATAATGTGATTATGCCGACATGGTTTCCATAAGCGAATTCATAGATTGGATCTATGAATTTCGTGTGGTGTTCCGGGCGCTGCCCGAAGCCCGGGACCGCCGTGTGCGTACCCCCTTATAGGTCGTCTCGATGCCATAGCTCGCGATAAGTAGAAAACGTTTCTACGCCTAACTTGTTTTTGCAGAGAATGCTTTGAGATGGTATGACCCTATTGTATGTATGAGATGTATGAGATGCATGTGATGCATGTAATATTCTTTCATATGTGCAATCCCTGTAATATTCTTTCATATGTGCAATGCTTGTAATATTCTTTCACGACCTGCGAGTCGATGTAATCTTCAATTAGAGCTTCTATAGTAGTAGCTTAGTTTGAAGAAATCAAGCATTCGGCACTCGAAAGAACGGTGATGAAGATGGAGATCCTGTACACCGGCATGGAGATGGAGATCACCATGTGAAGGGGGCCATACTATTTCACTATATGCTATTCTTTTTGCTTTCATATGTGATATGTTTGTTTGATAGGATAGCATCCCTCGCAAAATTAAGTAGTAATGATGCCCTTCCAAATGTTGCACCCGTCACCGTTATGCTCGTCAATGGTGGGTGCCAAAGCAGAGTGCCATTCTCTATCATAACACGAGGGGTATATGTCGACATATACATGCAGGAGCATTTGGTTTACTTAACAAGGCTATCAAAACAGTTTTGGGCCTTGGGGCATAGGTTGGCGCCGGGGCATGGAGATGCCACACCAACAACAAGAGTCACATAGAGATGTGATTAGCAAGGAGTTGCTTACCGATGTTATTAATCTTCTAGCAGTGATGCCAAAGCTCACTAGAAAATTAATTAACATGTGGATCTTGACCCAATACGTAACCTAGAGGGAAGGTGGAAAATACGTAATGGGAGTCTAATGTTAAATTGTTTAACAATAGACATAGCATAAACATTGTGCTAAACTTTGCTTTTTCTGTTGTAGAATAAATGGCGGCTAATACTACACCCAGTTCTTTTAATTTGCGATCTATTCTCGAAAAGGAAAAATTAAATGGAACAAACTTTATGGATTGGTATCGCAACTTAAGAATTGTTCTCAAGCAAGAGCGTAAGGAGTACGTTCTTGAAGTACCCTATCCCGAGGATTTGCCAAATAATGCCACCGCAACCGCACGGAGAGCTTACGACAAGCACACTAATGATGCCCTAGATATAAGTGTCTCATGCTTGCTACAATGTCCCCTGAGCTTCAGAAGCAATATGAGAGCAGCGATGCTCACACTATTATTCAGGGACTGCGTGGCATGTTTGAGAACCAAGCTCGGGCGAGAGGTTCAACACCTCAAAGTCCTTGTTTGCGTGCGAGCTTGTTGAGGGAATCCCGTCGTCCGCATGTGATAAAGATGATTGGCTATATCGAGAGTCCGGAAAAGCTGGGTTTTCCCCTTAGCCAAGAGTTGGCTACGATGTGATTCTCCGGTCGCTCCCTCCGAGCTTCGAGCCATTCATATTGAACTATCACATGAACAATATGGATAGAACCTTGGCTGAATTGCATGGGATGCTAAAGACAGAGGAGAGTATCCAGAAAAACGGTCATCATGTGATGATGATGCAGAAGGCTAAGTGCAAACCACTGTCAAGAAACTTTGCAACAAGAGGAAGTTAACTCCCGATGAGATCGCGAGTGCCTCTAATGCAAAGAAGGGCAAGAAGGGTCGGCGGCATCGGATGCCGTTTGCTTCTATTGCAAGGAGACAGTCACTGGAAAAGGAACTGCAAGAAGTACATGGAGGATCTCAAAAAGAAGCAAAGTACGACTTACGCTCAGGTATTAATGTTATAGACATTAATCTTTCTACTTCACCTACGACTCTTGGGTATTTGATACCGGATCGTAGCTCATATTTGCAAGTCGTTGCGGGAATGAGAAGAAGTAGAGGCTTGAGAAGGGACGAGGTGAACTGCGCGTCGGAATGGAGCAAGCGTTGCTACAGTTGCTGTCGGCACAGTACCACTTCATCTACCTTCAGGATTAGTTTTGGAATTGAATAATTGTTATTGTGTTCCAACACTATGTCAAAACGTTATTTCCGCTTCATGTTTGCAAGCGAAAGGATATGATTTTAGATCAATGGACAATGGTTGTTCAATATATCTCGAGATATGTTCTATTTTCTTGCTCCATTGGTGAAATGATTATACGTTTTGAATCTTGAAGCGTCTCCCATCTATAACATTAATACGAAAGGCAACTCTCAAATGATACAAACCCCACGTTTATCCGGCATTGTCGCTTAGGCCATATAAATAAGAAACGCATGGAGAAGCTCCATAAGGATGGATTGCTTCACTCTTTTGATTTTGAATCATTTGAGACATGTGAGTCTTGTTTACTTGGTAAGATGACAAAGGCACCTTTCACGGGACATAGTGAGAGAGCAAGTGACTTATTGGCACTCGTACATACTGATGTATGTGGACCAATGAGCTCAACGGCCGAGGAGGTTATCGTACTTCATTACATTTACCGATGACTTTAGTAGATATGGTTATATCTACTTAATGAGGCATAAGTCCGAATCCTTTAAAAAGTTCAAAGAATTCCAGAATGAAGTACAAAATCATTTAGGGAAAACAATCAAGTTTCTACGATCGATCGTGGAGGGAATACTTGAGCCAAGAGTTTGGTAATCATCGAAAGATTGTGGAATTGTTCCACAGTTGACTCCGCCAGAACTCCACAATGGAATGGGGTGTCCGAACGGAGAAATCGCACCTTGTTGGACATGGTGCGGTCGATGATGAGCCAAAGTGATCTTCCGTTATCCTTCCGGGATATGCTCTTGAAACAATTGCGCTCACACTAAATAGAGTTCCATCTAAGTCGTTGAAAAGACACCATATGAGATATGGACAGGGCAACCCCCTAGTTTGTCTTTTCTCAAAATTTGGGGATGCCAAGCTTATGTAAAACGTTTACGATCGACAAGCTCACACCCAAATCGACAAGTGCTTCTTTGTGGGATATCCTAAGGAAACTAAGGGATATTACTTTTATAATCGGGAACAAGGCAAAGTGTTTGTCGCCCGACACGGTGTCTTCTTGGAGAAAGAGTTTCTTTCAAGAAGGGTTAGTGGGAGCAGGGTGCATCTTGAAGAAGTTCAAGAAACACCGTAAAACGTTTCGCGACCACGTAACCACAACGGAGGAGCAAAGTGTTGCGCCACCAGTTGTAGACACACCACCCCACGGAGACGAAAGATCACGTCGTGCACCGCAGTACAGTGCGGTACAACGTGATATATTGTTGTTAGACAACGATGAGCCTAAGACCTATGAGGAAGCGATGGTGGGACCCGATTCCAACAAGTGGCTTGGAGCCATGAAATCCGAAATAGAATCCATGTACGACAATCAAGTTTGGAACTTGGTTGATCCACTGATGGTGTCAAAACCATTGAGTGTAAATGGGTTTTTAAGAAAAGGCCGATATGGATGGAAATGTTCACATCTATAAGGCGCGATTGGTGGCGAAAGGTTTTAAACAGATTCAAGGAGTTGATTATGATGAAACCTTCTCGCCCGTCGCAATGCTTAAATCTATTCGGATTATCCTAGCGATTGCTGCATATTTCGATTATGAGATATGGCAGATGGATGTCAAAACGGCTTTCCTAAATGGAAACCTAAGCGAGGATGTATACATGATACAACCTCAGGGTTTTGTCGATCCAAAATCGCTCGGATAGATATGCAAGCTACGAAATCCATTTATGGATTGAAGCAAGCATCTCGGAGTTGGAATATTCATTTTGATGAAGTAATCAAAGGGTTTGGTTTCATCAAAAATGAAGAAGAGGCCTGTGTTTACAAAAAGGTCAGTGGGAGCGCAATTGTATTTCTAATCTTATATGTGGATGACATATTGTTGATTGGAAATGATATCCCTATGCTAGAATCAGTCAAATCTTCATTGAAAAATAGTTTTTCCATGAAAGACTTAGGGGAGACAACATACATATTAGCATTCGGATCTATAGAGATAGATCCAAGAGGCTAATTGGATTAAGCCAAAGTACATACATTGACAAGGTGTTGAAAAGGTTCAACATGCATGATTCCAAGAAAGGTTTCTTGCCCATGTCACATGGCATTAATCTTAGCAAGAATTAGTGTCCTCAGACACATGATGAGCGGAATAAGATGGGTATGGTTCCATATGCTTCGGCAATTGGATCCATCATGTATGCCATGCTTTGTACACGCCCGATGTCTCGTACGCTTTGAGTGCTACGAGCGAGATACCGATCAAATCCAGTGAAGGACACTTGGATCGCCGTAAAAGAATATCCTTAAGTACTTGAGAAGAACTAAGGATATGTTCCTAGTCTATGGAGGTGAAGAAGAGCTCGTTGTAAGTGGTTACACCGATGCTAGCTTCCAAACGGACAAGGATGATTATAGATCGCAATGCGGGTTCGTGTTCGCCGAACGGAGGCGCGACACTGGAAGAGTTCCAAGCGGGATACCGTTGCTGATTCTACAACGGAGGCCGAGTACATTGCTGCTTCGGAAGCGCAAAGGAGGCTGTTTGGATCAAGAAATTCGTTTCGAGCTTGGTGTGATGACCAGTGGACGGTCCAATGTCTCTCTATTTGATAATAGTGGAGCCATTGCGCAAGCCAAGGAGCCGAGGTCACATCGAAGTCCAAACACATACTTCGGCGATATCATCTCATCCACGAGATTGTGGACGAGGTGATGTCAAGATATGCAAAGTGCACACGGATCTCAACATAGCCGATCCCGACAAAACCTCTCCCTCACCGAAGCATGAGGCGCACACAAGAGCAATGGGTATTAGATACTTACATGATTGACTCTAGTGCAAGTGGGAGATTGTTAGTGATATGCCCTAGAGGCAACATGGAGATGTTGGATATCACGTCAATGTTTATGTATTTATGAATAAAGTGTTGTTCGGTTCCATGAAATAGACATCTTGTATTGATCAATAAGTACGTGACTTATTTATGAGGCTCGATATGTATGAATCTATTTCTAAACGATCCACGATCATATGTCATATTGTTGGAACAAATATGATTCTAAGATCAGCATGTTTATTGATTGATGATCATGTCTCATAGATCATGGGTATGGAGATACCAAATCAATAAACATGGACATATGTGTTGGAGAACACATTGTTGGATAGACCCACCATGAGACACTACAGAATTAATGTGCCATTAGTTGGTCTCGGGTAGTGTTGGTACAAAGTCCTTAGACCTGAGATCACCATGGATTCCAACATGTGTAGTAGCCTACTTTGGGACTACCAAACGCTATTCCGTAATCGGGTAGTTATAAAGGTAGTTTTCGGGTTTGCTATGAAACATGGAGTGGGATGTGAGTGATCAAGATGGAATTTGCCCCTCCTTTGGAGAGATATCTCGGGCCCCTCGAGGTAATGGATTATGGAAATGCATGGCCATGCTAAGTTGATTGAGGAGTCAATCAATGATGATAATCCAATACGGTTCGAGTGAATGGTTAAGCTATTGAAGGGATGGCACACATCTTGCCTATAGCTTAACCGGTATCGTGAGGCAAAGGGATTTGTGTACACATTACAGGTTCGAGCCGATATTATTCTTGTATACTATGGTGTCAATATGTGCTGCTAGCGCGCCGCGTTGTGTCGGCTGAGTTAGACTCGAGCCGACGATCGGCTAAGTTAGACTATAGCCGAAACCGAGTATACCTGAACCTACGGGTCGCACGCTTAAGGGGATAAGAACAGGCATTCGAGTTGGACTCGGATACGGCTCGATCGGATAGGGATCCGATCGGATAGAGTCCTATGGGCTTACGACGTGTGGGCGGCCAACTCTATGAGATACGGATGAGATCCGATTCAAAATAGAGTCCTAATCGGCCACTAGTCCCAGTCGGCCAACTCTATATAAAGGAGGGAGGGGTGGAGAGTTGCGGCATGTCAATTGCATCGCGTGCAACAAAAGTCGCCGAGATCAATCTCCACGGAAACCCTCCCCACTTTCGAGCCAAACCCTAGCCTTGCATCGCGTGCTAGCACATGGGTGTATGGCGTTCTGTCCCCGGACGTGTGGATACCGGTAGAGGCGCTGCTACGTTGCGCGCTGTTGATCGGCTTCGGATCGGCTGCAATCGGAGCGATCGGCTGTGGTGGAATCGGCTACGGTCGGGCGCATCGGAGCGAGGCGTGAGAACACGGCCGGACGACTCGAATCGGCTGTCTCCGGGAATCGGCTACACTGTTCTGGATTGGATTGCCCTGATTGGCTATTCCGCTGCACTCTACTCCAATCGGTAACGATCTATCGGCCCTTACTTGCAAGTGTTCCTGGTTTGTGCGGTTAAAAGTTTTTGTTTTCGGCTAGCGTAGCTTCCGCGTAACCCATCAATTAGTACCATACCGCTCGCCGAACCAGAGCAACACCAGCTTAAATAGGTCCGTGCCTCGCTCGCTCGTCGTGTAGAACCACTCGCCGAACCGCTCGCTCGTGCCTGTAGCTCTATCTCGTGGGCCCGCGCCCATGTTGAAAAATATGGTGGGTCCGGTAAATATGGTGGGTCCGGCTAAAGGAGTGGGCCCATAAGAAAAGATTGGGAGCATCTCATTGAATGGTGTTTGGTCCCTATAGGTGTCGGATAAATAGGTGTCGGTTCTACACGAACCGGCACTTATTTGCCCGAATAGGTGCCAGTCGAAGAACCGACACCAATGACCAAAGTCATTGGTGCCGACCAATAGGTGCTGGTTGGGAAAACCGGCACCTAAGGGGGTTTCTCAACCGGCACCTATGAGGCATGTACTAGTGTTCGTTCTCTTTCCGTGCTTTTGCTTTATTGTCAAGCCCTAGGGTTGGGTGGATCTTTGTCGTTTTGCGCTAGAAAACGGTCGGTTCTCTTCCACGAAAGCGAGGAATTTTGTTGCTTTACTCGGAAAGCATCCGGTGATCATGGCATGAGCACGATCGTATCGTGTTGTTGCGCGGATCGATTTTGTGTGCGAACAGATGACACCTCCACCGCCGACTGGGATTATAGCTCCAAGCTGGTCGCCTATGCCGCCGCCGGATGACTTCATCCCCTTTTCGGCCAGCTCCTTCACCGTCGACCGGGCTGCATCTCTTGGCCGGCTACCTACGATGCTGCCGGGCGACCTCGTCCCCGTGTTGGTTGGCTCATTCGCTGCCAAACCAGCCCAACAATCCCTAGGTGAAATCGAGCGAAAGAAGAAGAAAGCCTCGGCGGCGCCAAGGAGAAGGCAGCCACCGAGAAGCCCACCGCCATCGGGCGACTAATGTATGAATCTACTCAATAGATCATCTTTGTGCTTCTTGCTGCATGTCCTAGGATTTCGACTCAGGCCAATCCAACCAAGGTTGTCGTTATTGAGGAAGTGCCTGACATAGCTGCCTAGGCCGAGCCCGAGTCAATTAGACCATCTGATGCGCCAACTACTACTCCTGGCGAGCCCGCTGCGATGGACAACCAGCCTGAGTTGCAAACGTGTATGACGTTGGTGGTGTTGCTAGGGGGCGAGCGTGGACAATGTTGAAGATGTCGCTGCTGCCACCCCTAGTCCTCCTCAACCGAGTGCAGGTGTCACCCAGGAGGATAACTCAGCATGTTTCGGGGTAAAGAGCACCCGGGAGGATAACTCAGCGTGTTCCGGGGCAAAGAGCAGCTGGGAGTCACACCAGCCGGCCCACCAGGTGAGCCCTTCTCCTCCTCCATGACATCGGAAAGGCAAGGAAGTCATCGATGATGGAGATGATGTTGAAGAGATCCCATGGACCCAACGGGTCATACCATCAACAAACTATGTCTCTCCCCTCCACACCTCATGGTACAGCGAGGGAAAGAAGGAAAAAGAGAAGCTAAAAAATGGCTTCAACTATGCCATGGATAAGAATGATACTGAGAAAATGTATGAGGCCGACTTGACATTGCTGGAAAATATGCAGGTTAGCAAGTATACCCGGTAGCCCCTAACTCCATAGCATGATGCACAAGTTTGGCCAACATGGTGTGTAGTAGAACTCTGTCTTGTGTGTTTGTTTTGCACAAAATTATAGATTGGTCAACGGTGAAGAGCGAGAGTTTTAAGATTATCTTCAACAATGTCCAAGAAACCGAGCAAACCCAGCGAGCTGTGAAAAAGGTGGATGACCAGCGGTGGCGTGAGAGTAAGGACGCGCAGTGGGGTGAGAGTAAGGACGCACGGTGGATGGATAGAAGAGCTGCATCACGATGGTAAGTGCAAACCCGCTAAATGTGGGTGTTGATCTTGTTTTCATACTCGGTGTCTGAGTTGTAATTTCCAGTATGATTGCCATTAACCAGGAGTGCCGGAAGAGAGAGGAAGAGGAGGCTACCGTCCGTGCACTACGGGAAGAGCTTGAAGGTAGCATTATTGCCCGAGTAGTTAAATCCGGAGTGATGAGTGTCCAACTGTATGAAGTATTGTGTTGCCTTCCACTAGCTGTTAAGGCTGCTGTCGTCACCGAGAATGATGATTTGAAGCAGAAACTAGTGGAGTCGGCGGCACTGGTTGGCGCATGGGCGGAACAAGAGTAGCGCAGGGACCACAACCGCTTGTAATTGAGGCCTTCCAGCAAGAAGTCAAGGTTGCCTAGTCTTCACGCGAACACATGGTCGAGGCGTTGAAGCCCATGATCCGGGTACTCTTCTAGGGCTGCTCCATCGATCATGACGCATGGACGCAGGTGCCAGAGCTTCTTCCCGAAAGTCCGATGGCTGTCCGGAGGTTGTCGGAGACAGTGGCCACCACCTGCGCTGCTCATGCCTTGGAGGTGGTAAAGTCACACTAACCCCGTGTAGACTTGGCTGCCATCGGGAAGGGTATGTTGTCGACTGCTCCGACGACGACGCCCAACACCTCAAAGAGGACGCGAAGGCCACTGTTACATTGCCTATCGGTGATCTAGAACTTTTGAGTTTAGTAGATAGCTGTGCCAGAAACATTTTTGAGTGTGTTGTAATAGGAATGGACACTTAGCTGTTATGTTCAATATTTTGCTACCTATTTGGTACTTGATGCCGGGTGAGTAACGTAATGGGTAGCTGAGCTACATAAATGTTGTTTCATGGTTGGGTGGGGCATGGTTGGGTTTGCATAAGCCGTGTGAGGGCGAAGCCCCCGGGCGTGCGCAAAGACAACGACATAGCCGAGTGGGGCATAGTCGGGGCAAGTGAGCCGTGTGAGGGCGAAGCCCCCGAGCATGTGCAAAGGCAATGACGTAGCCGGGTAGAGCGTAGTCGGGGTGTGTTAGGCGTGTGAGGGCGAAGCCCCCGGGCATGTGCAAAGGAAACGATGTAGCCGGGTAGGGCATAGTCGGGGCGCATGATTCGTGTGAGGGCAAAGCCCCCGGGCGTGTGCAAAGGCAACGAGTAGCCGGGTAGGGCGTAGTCGGGGTGCGTGACCCGTGTGAGGGTGAAGCCCCCGAGCGTGTGGAAAGGCAACGCCAGGTAGGGCGTAGTAGGGCAAAGCCCATGGGCATGCATGAAGTTGGTGACGTAGCCGGGTGGGTCATGGTCAGGGCGCATGAGCCATACAAGGGCAAAGCCCCCGGGCATTCACGAAGTTTCTAGAGAGTAACTTCTTTGTACTTTTATTCATTGATGATGCTCAGGATTACAAGTTACACATATAATTGCTGGAGGTATTCGCTGTTCCACAAGTTGTCGATTTGGTCTTCCTCCATGGTTTCCAACTGATAGGCCCCGGGTCGAGTGACGGCGACGACTGTGTAAGGCCCTTCCCAAGTTGGGGATAGTTTGTGCTAATCTTTTGTAGTCTATACTCGTCATAGGACCAGGTCGCCAATAGAAAAGGAGCGGTCTATCACGTTGTGACTTTAATATTTACATTGTAGATGTTGCTATCTGGCTGACTCTATCAGCTGCTTCCCACGCTTCTTCTAAGTGGATTTTGTCTTCATGTTGTGTTTGCTCAGCTAAATCTTCATTGTAGGCCCGGACCCGAGGGGATCTGAGTGCATGCTCGGTTGGTAATACTGCCTTGGCGCCATAGCATAGAAAGAACAGAGTTTGGCCTATTGCTCAGCTTGGAGTTGTGCAGAGAGACCAATGTACTGATGGAAGTTCTTGTACTCATTTGCCTTCGTACGGCTTAAGTCTGTCAAAGATGCAGGTCTTGATGTCGTGTAGAACCATGTCGTTCGCCCTCTCCACCTAGCCATTGCTCTTGGGGTGGGCAACTAATGTGTAACATATCTTGATGCCGACATGGTCGCATAATTCTTAAAAAACTAACCCAATGAACCGAGTCATTATTTTTGATGACACGGTTGGCATGCCAAAGCGGTAAACTACACTTTTGACGAACTCACGGGGAGTTAGTGCTTGTGATCTTGGCAATCGGCTTGGCTTCAATACATTTGGTAAACTTGTTGACGCAGATGAACAAATGAGTAAATCCGTCGGGTGCCTTATTGAAAGATCCGACCATGTCGAGGCCCCAAACAGCGAAAGGCCATGAGATGGGGATGATTTGAAGTTCGTTAGCTGACACATGAGTTTGCCGAGCGAAGAATTGGCAGCCCTCGCAAGTGCGAACAATGTCTTGAGCGTCGGTGACGATGGTGGGCCAGAAAAAACCATGTCGATGTGCTTTTCCAACGATTCTCTAGGAGGTAGCGTGATTGCTGCACATTCTCGAGTCGATTTCGATGAGTAGGTCTTTTAGTGATATGCCCTAGAGGCAACATGGAGATGTTGGATATCATGATCAATGTTTATGCATCAGTGAATAAAGTGTTATTCGGCATCGGCAACTCGACTCTGAGTCATTGGCATTGGCAAACCCTAACAGCACTAGGCAGTTGGGCGGCACGCATGGAGATCTGCGAGGTCGGGCGAGACGTAGATGGAATCGCCGTCTGGGTCGAATGAGACACTCCGGGTCGGCGGGATGGGCGATTCATTCTCAGGGTCGGCAAGGCGTTCTCAGGGTCAGCTGAGACGTTAGCGAGGTCGGCAAGACTTGTTCGAATCGGCAAGCAACATATTGACTATTTCCGTTGCACTACACATCAATAGGTAATGATCTATGGACCCTTACTTGCAAGCTTTCCTTGATTGCGCGGTAGAAAATTTTTGTTTTATGCTATCGTAGCCTCCGCGTTTTCCTTGAGTGGTATCCGTGAGGGGGCGGCCTCCTCCTTGACCCCCCGCACGCTAACCGGCTAGCGGGATCGCCGTGTGTGTACCCCTTTATGTCGTCTTGATAACGTATCTCTGCGATAGGTAGAAAGCGTTCTATGTCTAACTTGTTTTTGCAGAGAATGTTATGAGATGGTATGGCCCAATTGTATGTATGAGATGCAAGTGATGCGTGTAATATTTTTTCATATGTGCAGTCCGTGTAATATTCTTTCACGACCTGCGTGTCGACGTAATCTTCAATTCGTAGCTTCTATAGTAGTAGCTTAGTTTGAAGAAATCAAGCATCCGACACCCGGGAGAATGGTGATGGAGATGGAGATCACCATGTGAAAGGGCCATACTATTTCATTATTAATTGCTATTCTTCTTGCTTTCATATAGAGATATGTTTGTTTGATAGGATAGTATCCCTCACAAAATTAAGTAGTAGTGATGCCCATCCATATGTTGCACCTATCACCGTTGTGATCGTCAATTGGTGGGTCTGCCAAAGCAGGGTGCCATTGTCTATCATAACACGATGGGGTATATGTAAGACATATACATGCAGGAGCATTTGGTTTACTTGACAAGGCTATCAAAACAGTTTTGGGCCTTGGGGAATAGGTTGGGGTCGCGACATGGTGATGCCACCCAACAAACAAGAGTCACATAGGGATGTGATTAGCAAGGTGTTGCTTACCCATGTTACTAATCTTCTAGCAGTGATGCCAAAGCTCACTAGAAATTAATTAACATTTGGATCTTGACCCAATACGTACCCTAGAGGGAAGGTTAAGAAACATAGTGGGAGTCTATTATTAAATTGTTTAATAAAAGACAAAGCATAAACATTGTACTAAACTTTGCATATGTTTTCTGTTGTAGATTATGGCAACTAATAATGCACCCAGTTCTTTTAATTTCCAATCTATACTTGAGAAAGAAAAGTTGAACGGAACAAACTTTATGGATTGGTATTGAAACTTGAGAATTGTTCTCAAGCAAGAGCGAAAGGAGTACGTTATTGAAGTTTCTTATCCTGATGATTTGCCTGATAATGCGAATGCGGCTGCACGGAGGGCTTAGGGGAAGTACACTAATGATTCCCTTGATATAAGTTGTCTCATGCTTGCCACAATGTCCTTGGAGCTTCAGAAGCAATACGAGAACAATGATGCTCACAGTATTGTCGAGGGTCTACGTGGCATGTTTGAGAACCAAGCTAGGGCCGAGAGGTTCAACACCTCAAAGTTCTTGTTTGCGTGCAGACTTGTAGAAGGGAATCCCGTCAGTCCGCATGTGATAAAGATGATTGGCTACATTGAGAGTCTTGACAAACTAGGTTTTCCTCTTAGCCAAGAGTTGGCTATAGACATGATTCTCCAGTCACTCCCTCCGAGCTTTGAGCCATCCATATTAAATTATCACATGAACAGCATGGATAAAATCTTGGTAGAATTGCATGGGATGCTAAAGACTGCTGAGGAAATTATCATGTGATGATGATGCAGAAAGCTAAGCGCAAACATCCTGCAAGAAACTTTGCACAAAACAGAAGCTAACTCCTGATGAGATCGCGAGTGCTTCCAAAGCAAAGAAAGGCAAGAAGGGGTCGGCGGCTTCTGGTGCTGTTCGCTTGTATTGCAAGGAGACAGGTCACTGGAAAAGGAAGTGCAAGAAGTACATCGAGGATCTCAAAAAGAAGCAAAGTGCGACTTCTGCTTGAGGTATTATTGTTATAGAGATCAATCTTGCTACTTCATATACTGACTCTTGGGTATTTGATACCGGATCAGTAGCTCATATTTGCAAGTCATTGTAGGGAATAAGAAGATGTAGAAGTTTGAGAAGGGGCGAGGTGAACCTGCGCGTTGGCAATGAAGCAAGGGTTGCTACAGTTGTTGTTGGCACTATGCCACTGCATTTACCTTCGGCATTAGTTTTGGAACTAAATAATTGTTATTGTGTTCCAACTCTATGTCAAAACATTATTTCCGCTTCATGCTTGCAAGCAGAAGGATATGATATTAGATCAGTGGACAATGGTTGTTCAATCTTAGATATATGTTCTATTTTCATACTCCATTGGTGAATGGATTATACGTTTTGGATCTTGAAGCGTCTTCCATCTATAACATCAATACAGAGAGGCAACTCCCAAATGATATATAAACCTCACATTTATTTGGCATTGTTGCTTCGGCCATATAAATGAGAAACGCATGGAGAAGTTCCATAAGGATGGTTTTCTTCACTCTTTTGATTTTGAATCATTTGAGACATGTGAGTCTTATTTACTTAGAAAGACGACAAAGGCACCTTTCACGGGTCATAGTGAGAGAGCAAGTGACTTGTTAGCACTCGTACATGCTGATGTATGCGGACCAATGAGCTCAACGGCCAGAGGTGGTTTTCAGTACTTCATTACCTTTACCGATGACTTTAGTAGATATGGCTATATCTACTTAATGAGATATAAGTCCGAATCCTTTGAAAAGTTCAAAGAATTCCAGAATGAAGTACAGAATCATTTACGGAAAACAACTAAGTTTCTGCGATCATATCGTAGTGGTGAATACTTAAGCCAAGAATTTAGTAATCATCTAAAAGATTGTGGAATTGTTCCACAGTTGACTCCGCCAAGAGCTCCTCAATGGAACGGAACGGGGTGTCCGAACGGAGAAATCGCACCTTGTTGGACATGGTTCGGTCAATGATGAGCCTAAGTGATCTTCCACTATTCTTTCGAGGATATGCTCTTGAAACAGATGCGTTCACACTAAATAGAATTCCATCCAAGTTAGTTGAAAGGACGCCATATGAGATATGGACAGGGCAGCCCCCTAAATTGTCTATTCTCAAAATTTGGGGATGTGAAGCTTATGTAAAGCATTTACAATCTGGCAAGCTTACACCCAAATCTGACAAGTGCTTTTTTGTGGGGTATCCTAAGAAATCAAGAGGATATTATTTTTATAATCGAGAACAAGGCAAAGTGTTTGTCGCTCGACATGGTGTTTTCTTGGAGAAAGAGTTTCTTTCAAGAAAGGTTAGTGGGAGCAGGGTGCATCTTGAAGAAGTTCAAGAAACACCAGAAAGCATTTCAGCTACCACAGAACCACAACAGGAGGAACCACAGAGGTCCAAATGATCACGTCGTGCGCCTGAAAAGTATACAGGTGCGAAACAACGTGATATTTTGTTGTTAGATAACGATGAACCTAAGACCTATACGGAAGAGATGGTGGGACCAGATTCCAACAAATGGCTTGGAGCCATGAAATCCGAAATAGAATCCCTTTATGACAATCAAGTTTGGAACATGGTTGATCCACCCGATGGCGTCAAAACCATTATGCGCAAATGGGTTTTTAAGAAAAAGGCAGACATGGATGGAAATGTTCACATCTATAAGGCGCGATTGGTGGTCAAAGGTTTAAACAGATTCAAGGAGCTGATTATGATGAAACATTCTCTCCCGTCACAATGCTAAAGTCTATTCGGATTATCCTAGCAATCGCTGCATATTTCGATTACAAGATGGCAGATGGATGTAAAAATGGTTTTCCTAAACGGAAACCTAAGCGAGGATGTGTATATGATACAACCTGAAGTTTTGTCGATCCACAATCGCCTGGAAAGACATGCGAGCTACATAAATCCATTTATGGATTGAAGCAAGCATCTCGGAGTTGGAATATTTGTTTTGATGAGGTAATCAAAGGGTTTGGTTTCATCAAAAATGAAGAAGAGGCATGTGTTTACAAGAAGGTCAGTGGGAGCGCAATTGTATTTCTAATCTTATATGTGGATGACATATTGATGATTGGAAATGATATCCCTATGCTAGAATCCGTAGGGTCTTCATTGAAAAACAATTTTCCATGAGACACTTAGGGGAGGCAGCATACATACTGGGCATAAGGATCTATAGAGATAGATCTAAGAGGCTAGTTGGATTAAGACAAAGTACATACATTGACAAAGTGTTGAATAGGTTCAACATGCATGATTCCAAGAAAGGTATCTTTCCAATGTCGCATTGCATCAATTTTAGCAAGAATCAGTGTCCTAAGACACCTAATGAGCAGAGTAAGATGAGTATGGTCCGATTTGCTTCGGCAATTGGATCCACCATGTATGCTATGTTTTGTACATGCCCAGATGTTTTATACGCTTTGAGTGCTACGAGCAGGTACCAACCGGATCTAGGTGAAGGTCACTGGATAGCCGTAAAGAATATCCTTAAGTACTTAAGAAGAACTAAGGATATGTTCCTAGTCTATGGAGGTGAAGAAGAGCTTGTTGTAAGTGGTTACACCGATGCTAGCTTCCAAACAAACAAAGATGACTATAGCTTGCAATCTTGGTTCGTATTCTATCTTAATGGAGGCGTAGTCAGCTGGAAGAGTTCCAAGCAGTACACTATTGCTGATTCTACAGCTGATGCCGAGTACATCGCTACTTCTGAAGCTGCAAAGGAGGCTGTTTGGATCAAGAAATTTGTTTCTGAGCTGGGTGTGATGATCAGTGTGACTGATCCAATGTCCCTCCATTGTGATAATAGTGGCGCCATTGCGCAGGCCCAGGAACCTAGGTCGCATCAGAAATCCAAACACATACTTCGGCGGTACCATCTCATCCGCGAGATAGTGGATAGAGATGACGCAAAGATATGCAAAGTGCACACGGATCTAAATATTTTTGATCCATTGATAAAACCTCTCCCTCAGCCAAAATATGAGGCGCACAGCAGAGCAATGGGTATTAGATACTAACAAGATTGACTCTAGTACAAGTGGGAGACTGTTAGTGATATACCCTAGAGGCAACATGGAGATGTTGGATATCATGGTCAATGTTTATGCATCAATGAATAAAGTGTTATTCGGTTTCATGAAATAGACAACTTATATTGATCAATAAGTATGTGACCTATTTATGAGACTCTTTATGCATGAATCTATTTCTAAATGATCCCTGATCATATATTATATCTTTGGAACAAATATGATTCTAAGATTAGCATGTTTATTGATTGATGATCATGTCTTATAGATCACGGTATGGAGATACCAAATCAATAAATGTGAACATGTGTTGGAGAACACATTGTTGGATAGACCGACCTTGAGACACTACAGGAATTAATGTGTCATTAGTTGGTCTCAAGTAGTGTTGGTCCAAAGTCCTTGACCTGAGATCATCATGGATTCCAACATGTGTAGTAGCTTACTTAGGGACTACTAAACGCTATTCCGTAACTGAGTAGTTATAAAAGTAGTTTTCGGGTCTGCTATGAAACATGTAGTGGGATGTGAATAATCAAGATGAAATTTGCCCCTCCTTTGGGAGAGATATCTCTGGCCCCTTGAAGTAATGGATTATGGAAGTGCATGGCCATGCCGAGTCGATTGAGGAGTCAATTAACAGAAAGATAATCCAATACGAGAATGAGTGAATAATTAAGCTATTGATAGGATGGCATGAGTCTTGCCTATAGCTTAATTGATATCGTGAGGCAAAGGGATTTGTGCACACATTACAGGTTCAGCTGATTTGATCCTCTTGTATACTTTGGTGTCAATACGTTCTTCTAGGGGCCGCTATTGACGGGTCGGCCGAGTTGGACTTGGGTCGAAACCAAGTATACCTGAGCCTATAGGGTTGCACACTTAACGGGAAAGAACAGGCGTTTGAGTATGATTCGGATACGGCTCAATTGGATAGAGATCCAACTGGACAGGGAGTCCTGATGGGCCTTTAGGCCCAGTCGACAACCCTATATAAAGGAGGCGAAGGGTGGAGGATTTTGACACACAGCATACAGCCGGACAACAACCTTCTCCATGGAATCCCTCCCATGTCCGAGCAAAAAAACCTAGCTGTGCATCGCGTGCTAGCACACGGGTGTTCGGAGTTCTTTCCCTGGTTATGTGGATACTGGTAGAGACATCGCTATGTTTTGGCGTTATTCGACGGCATTGAATCTCGTCAATATCAAGTTAGGCAAATTCAATTCGGCGTCGGGGTCAGCAGGTCGAAGGGTCGGGCAAACCGGCATGGCGTCGTCGGCATCGATAACTTGACTCAGAGTCGTTGGCATCAGCAAACCCTAACGCCACTAGGCAGTTGGGCAGCGTGCGTGGAGATCCTAGGGGTCGGGCGAGACGCAGACAAAATTTTCTTCGGGGTCAGATGAGACACTCCGGGGTCGGCGGGTCAGGCGATTCAATCCCAGGGTTGGCTGAAGTGTTCCCGGGGTCGGCAAGGCGTTCCCGGGGTCGACTGAGATGTTAGCGAGGTTGGCAAGACTTGTTCGAGATTGGCAAGCAACATATTGACTGTTTCCGCTGCTCTGCACCTCAATAGGTAACGATCTATGGACCCTTACTTGCAAGCTTTCCTGGATTGCATGGTAGTACATTTTTGTTTTATGCTATCATACCCTCCATGTTTTCCTTCAAGGTCCTGGCCCTCCTACTGCGAGATGCACTTCATGAGTATGCCTATTGCTCCCTTGCGATATAGCTCGTTGCTAATGATGGAATAATACTTGCTTTTCTGAGAGATTTTCTCCACTTCTGTCTTGTCTGGTGGCTAGGTGCCGCTTCGGAGGTGGGGCTTACACCAGTCGGTGTTGATCGTGAGGACTTGTGCGGCCCAGGTCTTGCTCTTGTCGATAGATGGCTTGGCGAGTACTTCGTGGAACACGCCTGCTGGGACTAACTCCCGCTTGGACCCTAGCTGGGCTAGGGAGTGGGTGTCGGTGTTTCGTCACGCCCCACATGGATTAGGTCCAATCCATCAAACCTTTCTTCCATCTTGTGCACTTAATATGTAGCCATTTTGTCATCTGTAGCAGCCCTAATCCTTCATCACCTGGCAGACGACGAGTTGTGAGTCCCAACGTGCCACTACCCGATAGATGCCGAGTGACATGGCGACCCGCAGACCGTGTAGTAATGCTTCATATTCGGCAGGTTATTCGACATGGGGAAATGTATCTAGAGGATGTAGCGTAGCTTTTCTCCCTTGGGTGAAATAGTACTGCTCCTGAGCCCACACCTGTCTTCATGAGGGAGCCGTCGAAGTAGAGTGACCAGTGCAACAAGTCTGCGGGGGTACCCGGCTATTATTTTTTGATCCACTCGGCGATGAAGGCTGTGAGCACCTAGGATTTTATGGCCAGCCATGGTTCAAAGGAGATATCGAAAGCCATCAGCTTGAGTGCCCATTTGGTGAAGCGCCTGGTTTCTTCCTTGTTAAACATGACGTCCTGAAGAGGGTAAGCAATGACAACCGAGATGGGGTGAACTTGGAAGTACTAAGCTTGCGTGTCGTGATGAATATGGCGTAGAACATCTCTTGGATCTGCATGTACCGTGTCTTTGAGTCATTGAGGACATAGCTGATGAAGTACACGGGATGCAGAGTCTTCTACACTGACCCATCTTCGTCGCTTTCGACCACCAGGACTATGTTGACTACGCTTGAGATAGCATCGATGTACAGGAGCAAGGGCTCTTTTGGCAGAGGGGCTATGAGTATGGGTGGTCTTGTTAGATACTGCTTGAAGTCATCGAAGGCGTCTTGGGCTTCGTCAGTCCATGTGAAGTTGTCATATTTATTGAGGAGCTTGAAGAATGGCATGCCATGCTTGCCTTGTCGGGAGGTGAAGCGGCTAAGTGATGCCAAATAGCCGGTCAGCTTCTATAGGTTCTTTAAGTCAGTGGGGGGCTCCATGGAATGAATGGCAGCTATCTTGCCTAGGTTAGCTTTGATGCCGTTGTGGGAGACTATGAAGGCAAGTAATTTTCCTGACGGTATGCGGAATGTGCATCTCTTTAGGTTGAGCTTCATTTTGAAGGCGCGGAAGCTGTTGAAGGTTTCCTCCAAGTTGGTGATTAGATCCTTCTTCACTTGGGATTTGCTAACAACGTCGTCCACGTAGGCTTCCACGTTGTGGCTGTGTTGATTGTGCAAACACCTTTGCGTTCTTGAGGCCAAAAGGCCATGTGATGTAGCAGTAGGCCCCAAACAGGGTGATGAACGAAGTCTTGAGACAGCCATCTTTGTTGAGAGTGATTTGGTGGTATCCCGAGTAAGCATCGAGGAAGGAGAGTAGCTCACACCCGGCCATGGAGTCTATCACTTGGTCGATGCGAGGAAGACCAAGTGGTTCCTTGGGGTAGGCCTTATTGAGATCAATATAGTCGACAAACATATGCCACTATTTATTCCTTTTTCTTACAAGTATTGGGTTGGCGAACCACTCCGGGTGATACACTTTTTTGATAAAACCGTCGGCTAATAGTTTGGTCAACTCTTCCTGATGGCCTCCCTTCTGTCAGGTGTGAAGTGATGTAGTCGTTGCTTGATGGGCTTCACGTTGGGACAAACGTGAAAAGAGTTATCGACAACCTCCTTCGAAACACCGGGCATGTCAGAGGGTTTCCTAGCAAAAATATCTCTGTTGGCCCGGAGTAAGGTGATGAGCGGGTCTTCCTATTTAGGGTTGAGATTGGCCCCTATGACGGCGCTCTTCGATGGGCTAGCTTCGTTGAGAAGGATCTTCTTGACTGGCACATCAGTAAGCTCCAAGCTTATCTTGGACATCTTGTCAATGGGCAACTCGGGGTCCCCAGTTGGCCGAGTGGACGCATCATTAACGATGGCCTCTTGATGGAGCGCAGACTGGAGGTTATGTGCCATCTCACAGCTCTCCTTGTCATAGACGAATGATTGCTTGGTGTCGGCACGGAGAGAGATGATACCGTTAGGCCCAGGCATCTTCATCACGGCATAGGCATAGTGGGGCACGACCATGAATTTGGCCATCGCTACTCTACCAAAGATGGTGTTGAAGGGTTACGCGGAGGCTACGCTAGCCGAAAACAAAAACTTTTTACCGCGCAAACCAGGAACACTTGCAAGTAAGGGCCGATAGATCGTTACCGATTGGAGTAGAGTGCAGCGGAATAGCCAATCAGGGCAATCCGATCCGGAACAGTGTAGCCGATTCCCGGAGACAGCCGATTCGCCAATCAGCCGATTCGAGTCGTCCGGCCGCGTTCTCACGCCTCTCTCCGATGCGCCCGACCGTAGCCGATTCCACCACAGCCGATCGCTCCGATTGCAGCCGATCCGAAGCCGATCAACAGCGCGCAACGTAGCAGCGCCTCTACCGGTATCCACACGTCCGGGGACAGAACGCCGAACACCCGTGTGCTAGCACGCGATGCAAGGCTAGGGTTTGGCTCGAAAGTGGGGAGGGTTTCCGTGGAGATTGATCTCGGCGACTTCTGTTGCACGCGATGCAATTGACGTGCCACAGCTCTCCACCCCTCCCTCCTTTATATAGAGTTGGCCGGCGGGACTAGTGGCCGATCAGGACTCTATTTTGAATCGGATCCTATCCGAATCTCACGAGTTGGCTGCCCATACGTCGTAAGCCCATAGGACTCTATCCAATCGGATCCCTATCCGATCGAGCCGTATCCGAGTCCAACTCGAATGCCTGTTCTTATCCCCTTAAGCGTGCGACCCAGAGGTTCGGGTATACTCGGTTTCGGCTATAGTCCAACTTAGCCGACCGTCGGCTAGAGTCCAACTCGGCCGACACATCAGCGGCGCGTAGCGGCACATATTGACACCATAGTATACAAGAATAATATCGGCTCGAACCTGTAATGTGTACACAAATCCCTTTGCCTCACGATACCGGTTAAGCTATAGGCAAGATGTGTGCCATCCCTTCAATAGCTTAACCATTCACTCGAACCGTATTGGATTATCTACGTTGATTGACTCCTCAATCAACTTAGCATGGCCATGCATTTCCATAATCCATTACCTCGAGGGCCCAGAGATATCTCTCCAAAGGAGGGAAAATTCCATCTTGATCACTCACATCCCACTCCATGTTTCATAGCAAACCCGAAAACTACCTTTATAACTACCCGATTACGGAATAGCGTTTGGTAGTCCCAAAGTAGGCTACTACACATGTTGGAATCCATGGTGATCTCAGGTCTAAGGACTTTGTACCAACACTACCGAGACCAACTAATGGCACATTAATTCCTGTAGTGTCTCATGGTGGGTCTATCCAACAATGTGTTCTCCAACACATATGTCCATGTTTATTGATTTGGTATCTTCATACCCATGATCTATGAGACATGATCATCAATCAATAAACATGCCGATCTTAGAATCATATTTGTTCCAACAATATGACATATGATCGGGATCGTTTAGAAATAGATTCATACATAAAGAGTCTCATAAATAAGTCACGTACTTATTGATCAATACAAGATGTCTATTTCATGGAACCGAATAACACTTTATTCATAAATACATAAACATTGACGTGATATCCAACATCTCCATGTTGCCTCTAGGGCATATCACTAACAATCTCCCACTTGCACTAGAGTCAATCATGTAAGTATCTAATACCCATTGCTCTTGTGTGCGCCTCATGCTTCGGCGAGGGAGAGGTTTTGTCGGCGGATCGGCTATGTTGAGATCCGTGTGCACTTTGCATATCTTGACATCACCTCTGTCCACAATCTCGCGGATGAGATGATATCGCCGAAGAATGTGTTTGGACTTCGATGTGACCTCGGCTCCTTGGCTTGCACAATGGCTCCACTATTGTCACAATAGAGAGACATTGGACCAGTCGTACTAGTCATCACACCAAGCTCGAAACGAATTTCTTGATCCAAACGCCTCCTTTGCAGCTTCCGAAGCAGCAATGTACTCGGCCTCCGTTGTAGAATCGCAACAATATCCCGCTTGGAACTCTTCCAGTGCTGCGCCTCCGTTCGGGCGAACACGAACCCGATTGCGATCTATAATCATCCTTGTCCGTTTGGAAGCTAGCATCGGTGTAACCACTTACAACGAGCTCTTCTTCACCTCCATAGACTAGGAACATATCCTTAGTTCTTCTCAAGTACTTAAGGATATTCTTTACTGGCGATCCAGTGACCTTCACTGGATCTCGAGTATCTGCTCGTAGCACTCAAAGCATACGAGACATGCGGGCGTGTACAAAGCATGGCATACATGATGGATCCAATTGCCGAAGCATATGGAACCATACCCATCTTATTCCGCTCATCATGTGTCCGAGGACACCGATTCTTGCTAAGATTAACGCCATGTGACATGGGCAAGAAACCTTTCTTGGAATCATGCATGTTGAACCTTTTCAACACCTTGTCAATGTATGTACTTTGGCTTAATCCAATTAGCCTCTTGGATCTATCTCTATAGATCCGAATGCTAATATATATCTGCCTCCCTAAGTCTTTCATGGAAAAACTATTTTTCAATGAAGACTTGACGATTCAAGCATAGGGATATCATTTCCAATCGTAATATGTCATCCACATATAAGATTAGAAATACAATTGCCCTCCCACGACCTTTTGTAAACACAGGCCTCTTCTTCGTTTTTGATGAAACCAAACCCTTTGATTACTTCATCAAAACGAATATTCCAACTCCGAGATGCTTGCTTCAATCCATAAATGGACTTACGTAGCTTGCATATCTTTCCGGCGATTCGGATCGACAAAACCCCGAGGTTGTATCATGTATACATCCTCGCTTAGGTTTCCATTCGGAAAGCCGTTTTGACATCCATCGCCATATCTCATAATCGAAATATGCAGCAATCGCTAGGATAATCCGAATAGATTTAAGCATTGCGACGGGCGAGAAGGTTTCATCATAATCAACTCCTTGAATCTGTTTAAAACCTTTCGCCACCAATCGCGCCTTATAGATGTGAACATTTCCATCCATATCGGCCTTTTCTTAAAAACCCATTTACACTCAATGGTTTTGACACCATCAGTGGATCAACCAAGTTCCAAACTTGATTGTCGTACATGGATTCTATTTCGATTTCATGGCTCCAAGCCACTTGTTGGAATCGGGTCCCACCATCGCTTCCTCATAGGTCTTAGGTTCATCATTGTCCAACAACAATATATCACGTTGTTCCGCACTTTGTGTACATCGGGCGCACGACGTGATCTTTCGACCTCCATGGGGCTGGTGTATCTACAACGGTGGCGCAACACTTTGTTCCTCCTCTGTTGTGGTTTCGTGGTCGCTGAAACGTTTTCGGTGTTTCTTTAACTTCTTCAAGATGCACCCTGCTCCCACTAACCCTTCTTGAAAGAAACTCTTTCTCCAAGAAGACACCATGTCGGACGACAAACACTTTGCCTTGTTCCCGATTATAAAAGTAATATCTCTTAGTTTCCTTAGGATATCCCACAAAGAAGCACTTGTCGATTTGGGTGTGAGCTTGTCGAGTAAACGTTTTACATAAGCCTCACATCCCCAAATTTTGAGAAAAGACAAACTAGGGATTGCCCTGTCCATATCTCATATGGTGTCTTTTCAACCGACTTAGATGGAACTCTATTTAGTGTGAGCGAAGTGTTTCAAGAGCATATCCCCGAAGGATAACGGAAGATCACTTTGGCTCATCATCGACCGCACCATGTCCAACAAGGTGCGATTTCTCCGTTCGGACACTCCGTTCCATTGTGGAGTTCGGCGGAGTCAAGCGTGGAACAATTCCACAATCTTTCGAGATGATTACCAAACTCTTGGCTCAAGTATTCTCCTCCACGATCGATCGTAGAAACTTGATTGTTTTCCCTAAATGATTCTACTTCATTCGGAATTCTTTGAACTTTTCAAAGGATTCGGACTTATGCCTCATTAAGTAGATATAGCCATATCTACTAAAGTCATCGGTAAAGGTAATGAAGTCGATAACCACCTCTAGCCGTTGAGCTCATTGGTCCACATACATCGGTATGTACGAGTGCCAATAAGTCACTTGCTCTCTCACCGTGTCCCGTGAAAGGTGCCTTTGTCATCTTACCAAGTAAACAAGACTCACTGTCTCAAATGATTCAGAATCAAAAGAGTGAAGCAATCCATCCTTATGGAGCTTCTCCATGCGTTTCTTATTTATATGGCCTAAGCGACAATGCCGGATAAACGTGGGGTTTATATCATTAGAGAGTTGCCTTTACGTATTAATGTTATAGATGGGAGACGCTTCAAGATTCAAAACGTATAATCCATCCACCAATGGAGCATGAAAATAGAACATATCTACGAGATATATTGAACAACCATTGTTCATTGATCTAAAATCATATCCTTCCGCTTGCAAACATGAAGCGGAAATAACGTTTTGACACAGTGTTGGAACACAATAACAATTATTTAATTCCAAAACTAATCCCGAAGGTAGATGAAGTGGTACGTGTCGACAGCAATTGTAGCAACGCTTGCTCTATTGCCGACGCGCGAGTTCACCTCGCCCCTTCTCAATCCTCTACTTCTTCTCATTCCCCGCAACGACTTGCAAATATGAGCTACGATCCGGTATCAAATACCCAAGAGTCGTAGGTGAACTAGCAAGATTAATGTCTATAACATTAATACCGGCGTAAGTCGTACTTTGCTTCTTTTTGAGATCCTCCATGTACTTCTTGCAGTTCCTCTTCCAGTGGCTGTCTCCTTGCAATAGAAGCAAACGGCATCGATGCCGCCGACCCTTCTTGCCCTTCTTTGCATTAGAGGCACTCGCGATCTCATCGGGAGTTAACTTCCTCTTGGTGCAAAGCTTCTTGACAGTGGTTTGCGTTTAGCCTTCGCATCATCATCACATGATGACCGTTTTTCTGGATACTCTCCTCACTGTCTTTAGCATCCCATGCAATTCAGCCAAGGTCCTATCCATATTGTTCATGTGATAATTTAATATGAATGGCTCGAAGCTCGGAGGGAGCGGCGGAGAATCACATCGTAGCCAACTCTTGGCTAAGGGGAAAACCTAGTTTTCCGGACTCTCGATGTAGCCAATCATCTTTATCACATGCGGATGACGGGATTCCCCTCAACAAGCTCGCACGCAAACAAGGACTTTGAGGTGTTGAACCTCTCGGCCCGAGCTTGGTTCTCAAACATGCCACGCAGTCCCCGAATAATAGTGTGAGCATCGCTGCTCTCATATTGCTTCCGAAGCTCGGGGGACATTGTAGCAAGCATGAGACGCTTATGTCTAGGGCATCATTAGTGTGCTTCTCGTAAGCTCTCCGTGCGGTTGCGGTGGCATTATTAGGCAAATCCTCCGGATAAGGTACTTCAAGAACGTACTCCTTACGCTCTTGCTTGAGAACAATTCTCAAGTTGCGATACCAATCCATAAAGTTTGTTCCATTTAATTTTTCCTTTTCGAGAATAGATCGCAAGTTAAAGGTACGGGTGTAGTATTAGCCGCCATTTATTCTACAACGAAAAAGCAAAGTTTAGCACAATGTTTATGCTATGTCTTTTGTTAAACAATTTAACATAAGACTCCCATTACGTATTTTCCACCTTCCCTCTAGGTTACGTCTTGGGTCAAGATCCGGATGTTAATTAATTTTCTAGTGAGCTTTGGCATCACTGCTAGAAGATTAATAACATCGGTAAGCAACTCCTTGCTAATCACATCTCTATGTGACTCTTGTTGTTGGTGTGGCATCTCCATGCCCCGGCCCCAACCTATGCCCCAAGGCCCAAAACTGTTTTGATAGCCTTGTTAAGTAAACCAAATGTTCCTGCATGTATATATCGACATATACCCCCTCGTGTTATGATAGAGAATGGTACTCTGCTTTGGCGGACCCACCATTGACGAGCATAACGGTGACGGTGCAACATTTGGAAGGGCATCATTACTACTTAATTTTGCGAGGGATGCTATCCTATCAAACAAACATATCACATATGAAAGCAAGTAGAATAGCATGAAATAGTATGGCCCCCTTCACATGGTGATCTCTATCTCCATGCCGGTGTAGAGGATCTCCATCTTCATCACCGTTCTTCCGAGTGCCGAATGCTTGATTTCTTCAAACTAAGCTACTACTATAGAAGCTCTAATTTAAGATTACATCGACTCGCAGGTCGTGAAAGAATATTACAAGCATTGCACGTATGAAAGAATATTACAGGATTGCACATATGAAAGAATATTACATGCATCACATGCATCTCATACATACAATAGGGCCATACCATCTCAAAGCATTCTCTGCAAAAACAAGTTAGGCGTAGAAACATTTTCTACTAATCGCGAGCTACGACATTGAGACGACCTATAAGGGGTACGCACACGGCGGTCCCGATACACTATCAAGGGAGATGGTTTGCGTAGGCGCGAGGCAGCTAACAAGATCAGACTACGAGATAGCTTCGGCATAATCACATTATACCGTTCCGATACACTATCAAGGAACGCTATCTCGAACAACTCAAACCGAGTTATATGGAAATTGCTTCGACGTAATCACATTACGCCGTTCCGATACACTATCAAGGAACGCAATTACCATTAACTCTCCTCAACAGATCGCGTAAAACCGATTGATCTAATCAACCCGTGCGCAAAACTTGTTCCAGATCCAATCTAAAACCCGAACTAAGCAAGATTAGCTCGATACCACTTGAAGGGTTACGCGGAGGCTACGCTAGCCGAAAACAAAAACTTTTTACCGCGCAAACCAGGAACACTTGCAAGTAAGGGCCGATAGATCGTTACCGATTGGAGTAGAGTGCAGCGGAATAGCCAATCAGGGCAATCCGATCCGGAAGTGTAGCCGATTCCCGAGATAGCCGATTCGCCAATCAGCCGATTCGAGTCGTCCGGCCGCGTTCTCACGCCTCGCTCCGATGCGCCCGCCGCGCCGATTCCACCACAGGCCGATCGCTCCGATGCGGCCGATCCGGCCGATCAACGCGCGCAACGTAGCAGCACCTCTACCGGTATCCACACGTCCGGGACAGAACGCCGAACACCGTGTGCTAGCACGCGATGCAAGGCTAGGGTTTGGCTCGAAAGTGGGGAGGGTTTCCGTGGAGATTGATCTCGGCGACCATTGCATGCGATGCAATTGACGTGCCGCAGCTCTCCACCGCCCCTCATTTATATAGAGTTGGCCGACCTGGGACTAGTGGCCGATCGGGACTCTATTTTGAATCGGATCCTATCCGAATCTCACGAGTTGGCTGCCATACGTCGTAAGCCCATAGGACTCTATCCGATCGGATCCCTATCCGATCGAGCCGTATCCGAGTCCAACTCGAATGCCGTTCTTATCCCCTTAAGCGTGCGACCCGTAGGTTCAGGTATACTCGGTTTCGGCTATAGTCCAACTTAGCCGACCGTCGGCTCGAGTCCAACTCAGCCGACTGTCAACGACGGCGCCTAGCGGCACATATTGACACCATAGTATACAAGAATAATATCGGCTCGAACCTGTAATGTGTACACAAATCCCTTTGCCTCACGATACCGGTTAAGCTATAGGCAAGATGTGTGCCATCCCTTCAATAGCTTAACCATTCACTCGAACCGTATTGGATTATCCGTCCGTTGATTGACTCCTCAATCAACTTAGCATGGCCATGCATTTCCATAATCCATTACCTCGAGGGCCCGAGATATCTCTCCAAAGGAGGGGCAAATTCCATCTTGATCACTCACATCCCACTCCATATTTCATAGCAAACCCGAAAACTACCTTTATAACTACCCCGATTACGGAATAGCGTTTGGTAGTCCCAAAGTAGGCTACTACACATGTTGGAATCCATGGTGATCTCAGTCTAAGGACTTTGTACCAACACTACCCGAGACCAACTAATGGCACATTAATTCTGTAGTGTCTCATGGTGGGTCTATCCAACAATGTGTTCTCCAACACATATGTCCATGTTTATTGATTTGGTATCTTCATACCCATGATCTATGAGACATGATCATCAATCAATAAACATGCCGATCTTAGAATCATATTTGTTCCAACAATATGACATATGATCGAGGATCGTTTAGAAATAGATTCATACATAAAGAGTCTCATAAATAAGTCACGTACTTATTGATCAATACAAGATGTCTATTTCATGGAACTAAATAACACTTTATTCATAAATACATAAACATTGACGTGATATCCAACATCTCCATGTTGCCTCTAGGGCATATCACTAACAGGTGTGGCAGGCAGTCTTGAAGTCGATCACCTCGAAGACGATGTTCTCCATGCAAAAGTTGTTGGGGTCGCCGAAGGTGACGGGAAAAGTGACATGCTTGAGTGGTGTTGATGAAGTACCGGGATAACACTGTGAAACGGAAATTTGCTTCGCCGTAAGAGTGAGCGAGACAGCTGTTGATGAGAAAATTTCCCACGCACTGGCCCGAGAGATTTTCTTTACTCTAGTGCAGGTCCAAAGTATTGATTCGAGGTTCGTAGGCATGCCAGTTGGTTTGTTCCTGCAACCGACAAGAAACTAAAAAGAGAAAGCAAAGTTAGATTGATAGCCAATCGGTTGGTGGCCGACGACGTATCCCTTTAGTGTTGTGCCGATGCAACTTGCACTGAATCGGCAGCAACTAGATTCGTCCAATCGGCTGTAGATGTTAATGGAATACAATCCAAATCATAGAACATGTTTAAATCAAGTGACTGGAATAGATCGGTAGTATACCGAGACAATATAAATCTAAAGTATATCAGCTAATACTCCGATACTGCTGTATATAAAGATATCATAACAAACTAAATACATTAAACAAGAAGCAATCAAATATTAAGATGCCTTAACAGATTGATAACAAGCTTAACATATTTAATATAATGAGATCTTAATATAAAGGGCAAATTTAACATATCAAGCAATACTAAAACATGCAACATGGTTATCTCTAATAGCGATCATGACACAGTTATATCTTTATGATTCTAAGGGCGACTTAATAGATCGAACCTAACCGATGCAGCATAAAGTACCAAAAGAAGCATAAGATCTAAAATAGCTCAAGATGGTAGATAAACAATATAATCCAAATCAACAATGAGATCTAACCCTGTCGGCTGTCATCTAGCAATTGATGCTAGCTGATTGGAGGTTAGATCGCAACATTGATCTAAATTATATAGCATATATGATAACTGTGCAGATTATGATAACGAGATTAGAGTATCATGACGATGGAAGTACTAATTCCGAGAACGCAAGCCGCTTGTCACAAGAGTTACCTCTCGTCGGAGATCGAAGTCCGATGCAGCCCAACTTGAAGCAAGAACTTGTCGAGATTAAACTAAAAGGAAAAAGGTGGCGATGCGCCGAAAATTGTATTGATCTGATTGTTCATTGATTACAAGGTCTTGGGTCGTATTTATACCCAGATACAAGACACATTACTTATCAGACACGATTCTTGTCTCTAATACTACTTAAATTACAGATATGCCTAAAACAAACTTTCACCGACTTATCTATAAGGAAACTACTTAAAATATCCTAATTAAAAGATATAATTGTCTTTCTTGGACTCTATCCATGTATGGCAATCCTTATGAAGCCCTGGAAACCAAATTCAATAATGATCTTCATGCTTTCCCACCGGGGTCAGTCACATTTAGTTATCCCAATCAGAATCGGCTATGACAGACACCTTATCCGATTCGATCTTAGACGATTGACTCCTCAGCTGATTCGAACATCAACCAATGCGCACTCTGTTTCCAAGAATCGTGTCTTCCTCCAATTCCGCTTCAATTGAAGCTTCCAAATTTGGTCATCAACACTTGCCCCCCCCCAAGTCTGCGATATTGTTAATGTTGTGGATTTTGCGTGATCCTACCCTCCTAGAAAACCTAGAGCATTTCCATTTCGGCTGTTACCACGCCTCTTTAAATAACTCCCAAGTGCATCAAAAGAAACTCACGTCGTCAATTGCGCACTCAAAGCCTTCAGCCAAAAAACTCCTCAAATCTCTCTAGCGATCCCTTCGGAGCTCCCAAGAAACTGCGGCAGCCTCCCCTCCCAGCGACGACCTCATCCATGCCAATGGCATCTTCATCCGCTCCCTCCGACACCCCATCGGCCGAGTTCGCTGAGGTAAGTTCTATCGGCTGAATCTCCTTTCTTTTCGTTTGCAACCGTGGATCTGCATTTGTGGTGTTTTTACGATTCACTTTTTTCCTTCCATTGTAGCACCTTGCTCATCGATTGCTGTCCCCAGTCTGCTTCACGATGAACGGTACTTTTTAGGCCCAATTGACAACATAGATCCCACTGAAGTTATCAATGTTGGAACCAGTAGGATACCCTATAGGATCTCGAACCCTAGCATAGCACATTGGAATGGCACATTCAAATCTTGGCCTTCAACCGACAAATCATGGCCAGCCTGGTACGCAAGAATGCTAGCTAGCAAACAGACCCATTGGGATGAAGTGGGTATAGCTCAGTGTTTAGCTCTCACGATAGCCGATCTACCCAAGGATGAACCCCTTATGTCGGTTGCGGCTTATTTCTGGTCCAATACCTTTAACGCCTTCTTCTTCCAACAAGGACCCATGACCCCTACTCTGATCGACGTGGTCATGATAACTGGACAGGACATAATAACATCGGCTAATCCTAACCGATTTGACACCAACTGTCAATATTCTTTCAAAACAAGGGCCATTGGAGGCTGGAACGGTTATATAAACTAGAACAAGGGCACCGGATCTATTAGCCCCAGAGAACATACTGTATTCCTAATGATGTGGATGGAGAAGTTTGTCTTTTGTGGGTCTAGTTGTGGCCCCACAACCAACTAGCAACAAATAGTCGAAGCCCTGGTATCGAGAGAAAAAATCCCCCTAGAAAAATATTTGTTGGTCTATCTCTACCAAACCCTTAACATGGCATTGGCTAAAATTGCAGCCAACTCAACCATAGGAACTGGAGGTCCTTGGTGGTTCTTGCAGATATGGCTAGTCCTCCTAACTCAGAAAATTGCTGGCAGACCACATCTAGTCGATGCTAAATTTCCAAGGGCAGAGCCAATTGTGGATGATAAGGACGAAGAAGTGACTACACGTAGGTGTATGTCTTTTGGAGAGGCTGCTTCTGTTCATCTTGGCTCCAAACTGTCAACTCAGCTCCTAGCCGATTGGTTCACTGGATTCTATGATGGTTTTTCTAAGAACAATCGGACATGGTTCTTTTACTCAGGCTGCCCAGAATTTGAACTCCCTTTAGATTTCAACTTTGACGAGCTCAACTCCGAAGAATTTGAGAAACCAAGGGAAATTTTCACCACTGCCATCACTCCTTGCATTTTACCAATCGGGGTCCACCAAGTCTTATGAATTTTACCATCCGGCATTGGCTGCTAGGCAAATAGGACTATGACAACTGCCGATTGGTCTATATTTTACTGACAAGATCCAAACAAGGGGCGAGATCACCTCAAGAATAATGATGGATCGGTTGATGCACATAGAGGGCCCCCCTCTTGGCAGCATAGGCACTTTGGAATTGGCTTTAAAGAGGAGTTCAGCTTTTGACAGATGGTGGATTGAGTTGAAAACACATATTTTCCGTCAGCCATCTACCATGTATCTCACCACACTCCTTCTAGACTCAATCCTGGCTAACCTTCTTAAAGGCCTTCTTGGCTTCCTAGAAACGTTGCTCGTGGGCAGTGATTTTCTGTGCCAAGTGCGCCAAGCTTTCAAAATCTTGAGCCGAAAATCTCTCCCTGATGGGTGTTAACACACCCTGGAAGGCAAGATCGGCTAGATGGGAATCAGATAGCACCAAACTGTGGCACCGATTTCTCATGTCTCTAAATCTTTGGATATAATCTTGGACTGATTCGTCGTGCTTTTGCCTGATGGCTGACAAGTCGGACAGCATCATCTCGTGGATGCCGGTGTAGAAGTAGCGATGAAATTGTTTTTCCAAATCGGCCCAACTTTGAACAGAATTGTATGGAAGCGAAGAAAACCAAGTAAATGTCGATCCAGAGAGGGAGTGGGGAAAAAGCCTAAACCTAAGGGCATCTGTAGCTGATGCCTCTCCGCACTGGGCTAAAAATCGGCTCACGTGCTCATAGGTAGAAACATTGTCCTGCCCTGAGAATGTGGAAAAATCTGGTACTTTGTTTTGGCTGGGCAATGGAACCTTCTCAAAATATTTAGGATATGGGTACCGATACATGTTGCCAGTGTCCTTGGGCTTGAGACCGAACTCCTCTCTCATCACATCGGCAATCAGGTCCACCCAGGGATTGCTTTGTTGAGGTGCTTCTTGCGCTTGCTGCTGTATCGGCTCATATTGATCAAACTGGAGGGGTGCCTACCGATATGGCATCTGAGGTGAGTGAGGCTGATATTGCCGGTTGAAGTTGCCTCCTGCACACTGCTGAGAAGATTGATGCATCATGTGAGGTTGCTGATCATGCAGAGGCTGAGAGCCGGCAGGATGTTGAGGGAAACATGATGGGTAGGATCCTATCGGCACCTTGGGCAGAACAGGTGGCCGATTTGCACTGAACATGGCCTCAATCCGTTCTGGAGAAATCCGAGGAATCTCATAGCCTGTATGCTGAGGTTGTGGCCTCATCAAGACCCTGGGTTGAAACTCTGGCGACTTTGATGCCGACGGTGGCACAAATGGCTTGAGGGGAACCGATCCTGGCGCGATCGGCTATTCCGGAGGAACCCCTGAAGCAGTCGGCAACCCAACTATTGCCAAGGCCCTGTACTGAGAAAATTTTCCCTTAGGGAGGAATACTGGTGAAGGGTTACGCGGTGGCTACGCTAGCCGAAAACAAAAACTTTTCTACCGCGCAGACCAGGAACACTTGCAAGTAAGGACCGATAGATCGTTACCGATTGGAGTATGCAGCGGATATAGCCAATCAGGACTATCCGATCTGGAACTGTGCTGGCCGATGACAGCCGATTCCCGCAAGCCGACAGCCGATTCCTGGGGACAGCCAATTCAACAATCAGCCGACTTGCCGATGTCGCAGTCGATCCGAGTCATCCGACCGCGTCCTCGTGCCTCGCTCCGATGCGCTCGACCGCAGCCGATTCGTAGCCGATCAACAGCGCGCAACATAGCAGCGCCTCTACTATAGAAGCTTTAATTGAAGATTACATCAGCTCGCAGGTCGTGAAAGAATATTACAAGCATTGCACGTATGAAAGAATATTACAGGGATCGCACATATGAAAGAATATTACATGCATCACATGCATCTCATACATACAATAGGGCCATACCATCTCAAAGCATTCTCTGCAAAAACAAGTTAGACGTAGAAACGTTTTCTACCTATCGCAGAGAAATGGCATCGAGACGACCTATAAGGGGTACGCACACGGCGGTCCCTCGCGGGGGAAGCCGCCCCCTCGCGGGCTTCTGGGCAGCGCCCGGAACACCACACGAAAATTGTAGATCCAATCTATGAAATCGCTTACGGAAACCATATCGGCATAATCACATTATGCCATCCCGATACACTATCACGGGAGATGGTTTGTGTAGGCGCGAGGCAGCAAACAAGATCGGACTACGAGATAGCTTCGGCATAATCACATTATACCGTTCCGATACACTATCAAGGAACGCTATCTCGAAGCCGATTCAAACCGAGTTCTATGGATATTGCTTCGACGTAATCACATTACGCCGTTCCGATACACTATCAAGGAACGCAATTACCATCAACTCTCCTCAACAGATCCCGTAAAACTGATTGATCTAATCAACCCGTGTGCAAAACTTGTTCCAGATCCAATCTAAAACCCAAACTAAGCAAGATCAGCTCTAAGACCACTGAAGGGTTATGCGGAGGCTACGCTAGCCGAAAACAAAAACTTTTCTACCGCGCAAACCAGGAACACTTGCAAGTAAGGACCGATAGATCGTTACCGATTGGAGTATGCAGCGGAAATAGCCAATCAGGACTATCCGATCTGGAACTGTGCTGGCCGATGACAGCCGATTCCCGCAAGCCGATAGCCGATTCCTGGGGACAGTCGATTCACCAATCAGCCGACTTGCCGATGTCGTAGCCGATCCGAGTCGTCCGACCGCGTCCTCGCGCCTCGCTCCGATGCGCTCGACCGCAGCCGATTTGTAGCCGATCAACAGCGCGCAACGTAGCAGCGCCTCTACCGGTATCCACACGTCCGGGGACAGAACACCGAACACTCGTGTGCTACCACGTGATGCAAGGCTAGGGTTTGGCTCGAAGGTGGGGAGGGTTTCCGTGAAGATTGATCTCGCCGACTTCTAAAGCCACGTGTGATCAGATTGATTTCGGCGCAAGTGACTTCAATTGATGTACATCAGCTCTCCACCCCTCCCTCCTTTATATAGAGTTGGCCGACTGGGACTAGTGGCCGATCAGGACTCTATTTTGAATCGGATCTCATCCGAATCTCATAGAGTTGGTCGCCCATACGTCGTAAGACCATAGGACTCTATCCGATCGGATCCCTATCCGATCGAGCCGTATTCGAGTCCAACTCGAATGCCTGTTCTTATCCCCTTAAGCGTGCGACCCTGTAGGTTCAGGTATACTCGGTTTCGGCTATAGTCTAGCTTAGCCGATCGTCGGCTCGAGTCCAACTCAGCCGACCCGTCAACAGCGGCGCCTAGCAGCACATATTGACACCATAGCATACAAGAATATAATATCGGCTCTGAACCTGTAATGTGTACACAAATCCCTTTGCCTCATGATACCAATTAAGCTATAGGCAAGATGTGTGCCATCCCTTCAGTAGCTTAACCATTCACTCGAACCGTATTGGATTATCTGTCTGTTGATTGACTCCTCAATCAACTTAGCATGGCCATGCATTTCCATAATCCATTACCTCGAGGGGCCCAGAGATATCTCTCCAAAGGAGGGGCAAATTCCATCTTGATCACTCACATCTCACTTCATGTTTCATAGCAAACCAGAAAACTACCTTTATAACTACCCAGTTACGGAATAGTGTTTGGTAGTCCCAAAGTAGGCTACTACACATGTTAGAATCCATGGTGATCTCAGGTCTAAGGACTTTGTACCAACACTACCTAAGACCAACTAATGGCACATTAATTCCTGTAGTGTCTCATGGTGGGTCTATCCAACAATTTGTTCTCTAACAAATATGTCCATGTTTATTAATTTGGTATCTCCATACCCATGATCTATGAGACATGATCATCAATCAATAAACATGCCGATCTTAGAATCATATTAGTTCCATAATATGATATATGATCAGGGATCATTTAGAAATAGATTCGTACATATAGAGTCTCATAAATAAGTCACGTACTTATTGATCAATACAAGATGTCTATTTCATGGAACTGAATAACACTTTATTCATAAATACATAAACATTGACCATGATATCCAACATCTCCATGTTGCCTCTAGGGCATATCACTAACAACTGGGCCCCTGGCTTGATGTTCGGCTATCCTGGAGTCGACAACTGTACTAATCATGTTGTTGAGGGTATTGACCAATATTCCAGACTCGTTGATCAAAGCATGATGGACAGCATAATCGATCCTGTCTTGCAGGTTGTTTAGCTTTTGTCCTTCCTCCTATTTGATTTCTTGTTCTTTGCCCTTGATAGAGCTTGCTTCCGATTCATCCTGACCTGGGATCTTGTTGTTGTAATTTTTGGACGATTGTCCCTAATCTGGTCAGAGCAAAAGATTGCAGATAATTACTCTGCAACTGGTCTATCATCTCCTTGTACTTAGCCTGCTATAGGAGTCGGCTTATCCATGGTCTTGATGTCAACCATTGCATCTAGCTCGTGTCTTGAAGTCCCACCGGGCGTGCCAAAAGCGTGTTGATGAGAAAATTTCCCACGCACTGGCCTCAGAGATTTGCTTTACTCTAGTGCAGGTCCAAAGTATTGATTCGAGGTTCGTAGGCATGCCAGTTGGTTTGTTCCTACAACCAACAAGAAACTAAAAAGAGAAAGCAAAGTTAGATTGATAGCCGATCGGCTGGTGGCTGACGACGTATCCCTTTAGTGTTGTGTCGATGCAATTTGCACTAAATTGGCAGCAACTAGATTCATCCAATTGGCTGTAGATGTTAACGAAATACAATCCAAATCTTAGAACATGTTTAAATCAAGTGACTGGGATAGATCAGCAGTATACCAAGATAATATAAATCACTTAAATCTAAAAATGACATAAGGCAACGGTTATACATGTTCACAGCATAGCCGACGAGATAAATCTAATGTGTATCAGCTAATACTCCGATATTGCTGTATATAAAGATATCATAACAAACTAAATACATTAAACAAGAAGCAACAAATATTAAGATGCCTTAACAGATTGATAACAAGCTTAACATACTTAATATAATGAGATCTTAACATAAAGGGCAGATTTAACATA
This sequence comes from Oryza australiensis, assembly GCA_019925245.2. NCBI lineage: Eukaryota > Viridiplantae > Streptophyta > Magnoliopsida > Poales > Poaceae > Oryza > Oryza australiensis. Next base: position 105,214 of record JAIFGZ020000210.1, read on the forward strand.
TCAAGCAAAACTAAAACATGCAAGACGGTTAAATCAGGTAAGATCGGCTAAAACCCCGATACTATCTCTAATAGCGATCATGAAACAAGTTAGATCTTTATGATTCTAAGGCAACTTAATAGATCGAACCTAACCGATGCAACATTAAGTACCAAAAGAAGCATAGGATCTAAAATAGCTTAATGACAGCCTTTCAAGATTTTAGAGATACTATATAATCCAGATCAACAATGAGATCTAACCCTGTCGGCTGTCATCTAGCAATTGATAGTAGTCGATTGGAGGTTAGATCGCAACATTGATCTAAATTATATAGCATATATGATAACTGTGCAGATTACGATAACGAGATTAGAGTATCATGACGATGGAAGCACTGATCCCGAGAAAGCAAGCCGCTTGTAACAAGAGTTACCTCTCGTCGGAGATCGAAGTCCGATGCAGCCCAACTTGAAGCAAGAACTTGTCGAGAATAAACTAAAAGGAAAAAGGTGGCGATGCGCCGAAAGTTGTATCAATCTGATTGTTTATTGATTACAGGGTCTTGGGTCGTATTTATACCCAGATACAAGACACAGTCCTTATCGGACACGACTCTTATCTCTAATACTACTCAAATTACAAATATGCCTAAAACAAACTTTCACCAACATTATCTATAAGGAAACTACTTAAAATATCCTAATTAACAGATACAATTGTCTTTCCTGGACTCCATCCATCTATGGCAATCCTTATGAAGCACTGGAAACTGAATTCAATAATGATCTTCATGCTTTCCCACCGGGATTCGTCACATTTAGTTATCCCAATCGGAATCGGCTATGCCAGACACCTTATCCGATTCGATCTCAGCCGATTGACTCCTCAGCCTATTCGCACATCAACTGATGTGCACTCTATTTTCGAGAATTGTGTGTTCCTCCAATTCTGCTTCAATTGTAGCTTCAAACCTTGGGATTAGCTTGCCAAATTTGGTCGTCAACAACAGCGCCATGTCCATGAAGGTCTTGGAGAAAAGTATTTTGAGGGCTCTCCCACCATCAATGAGTACCATCTTTAGCCGCATGCCCTTGACAACAGGGTCGAGGACAAGTAGGTAGCGACCTAGGTGCGGCACTCAGTCTGGGTGATTGGACCGGTCAAAGGTGATGGAGGCCTCCGACCATCGAAGATATTGAGGGGTGTCGGGGATGACTGTGTTGATCTCCTGCTCCGTGAGCTTCTGCTTGCGCTTCGACTCATAGGTGTCGGGGCTGCCATAAATGTGATTGAGCTCGGCATGAGGATGGGGGAAGCCGGCAGGTGTCTTGGGGTCGTCCTCAGCTAGCTGTGCCTTGTGGTTTTGGCGGTTTTCTTGGCGAGCTGTTGAGCGTATCGCCAGAGTAGGTGGCAGTCCTTTGCCAAGTTGTTGGACTTGGTGTGGTAGAGGCAGCGACCATCCACGAGCTTATTGAAGTCGTCCGAGGGGGGCACTCTGAGGCGCCAATTGTTGTAAGCGTTCCGCTCGGCGATGTTGACCTCCTCGTCACCCTTATGTTTTTACACCCTTGTTCTTAGATGATTCGTTGTTGTCGCGTCTAGGCTTTTGGGGCTGCCACTTCTTGAGTTGAGCAGCTACCGCCATCTTTGAGCTGGCGTCTTTGTTTGCCCGGTCAAACATCTAGCGAACACTCGTTGGAGTCTTTCAGGCCCACCACTTGATGAAGTCCTCATTTTTGCATCCTTGATAGAAGGCCGCCATCATGTCTGAGTCCTTGATGTGGGGGATGGTGTTGCGCCTCTCCGTGAACCGCCTGATGTAGTCGGCGCAGCATTCGTTCTCGCCATGGGTGATGGAGTAGAGGTCCCAATGAGTTCTAGGCTGCAGGAAAGTGCCCTGAAAGTTAGCAACAAATTGAACTTTTAACTCACCTCAGGAGTCGATGGTGTTCTCAGGAAGGCCAGTCAGCCACGCCCGACTGGCTGAGGTCAGCATGACTGGTAAATAGTTGGCCATGACGCGGTGGAAGCCTGTTGTGGCTTGAATGGTGGTGGAATAGACGAAGAGGAAAGAGGCGGGATCTGATTTCCTGTCATATTTGTCAATCCCCATTGGCTTGAAGTTGGCCACCCACTCCACCCGACAAAGCACGTCGATGCAGGCGGGGACCCCGTCTGCCAGGTCCAAGTGACGGGAACGGCACTCGGGCCTCCCGTCGGAGTAGTCTTGAGTTGGACGACATATCGTGAGGCGCCCACCGAGAGCGGACTCGGCATGCCATTGGCCACTGTCGGGATAGGGCTCATGTATCTGGGCCTACTTGGTGTCACGTTGGCAGTGACGCTCGTTCATGACATTGCGGAGATCGACGTTCATGCATCGGTTAGCTTTGATCTTCTCATGCAAGTCGAGGGAATTGACTAGGGACTGTGAGCTCGCGGCTTGAGAGTGTTGGCAATGAGGCTGAGGCCAGGTAGCCGTCTGATGACTAGGTCATGCAGACAACTCAGCAGCTATCTTGGAGACGGTTGGTGCCATCTTTGGTCTTGGACAATAGCAGCCTCAACCATTGCCTTCACCTGGGCTACGGTCGAGTAAACGATGTGGTTCTCGAGGCAAATTGCTTTGGATGGCATCTATTGGTATTTCTTACGACCACAGATAAAATTCGCAAGCGCACGGAATACCATTGTAGCACTTCACCCATGGAGTATAGAAGGACATCCAAGATTATGTAGGCTGAGGTATAGAGAGTATTTCTATAGTTGCAGCTCTAAAAGATTGGTAAACTACTTTACATTCTTTTACTTACTTCGGGCATCGGCTTACACTCGGTCTGCCGAGTGACTCCAGCCTACAGCTCTACGCCGTACCCGAACGTGGAGGAATACAAAGGACGGACAGGGATGTCACCACCTACCAGCTACCTCTCACCCGTGAAGTACGAGGCAAACAAAGGTAAACTCTAGTCTATACACCACATCTACACTATCAAATACTACTCTCGCCTTGCGCAAGAACACCCGTCTTCATCAGGGTTCTTAGTAGTAGAGAACCCAAATTAATGGACGATGATCCCATAAGTAAATGTGGTAAAGTAAATTACTCGAAGTGAAAGTATAACAACCATAGTAAATCACGAACACTTACTTTATTGAAGAAAGATATTTGTTGAGGTACAAGGCCAGAGGTCGGTGCCGGGACTCCCGGCACTCCTTCGAACTACCCCTCGGAGAAAACTCCAACATTTGGGGCACTACTTCGGAGCTTCCCCTCACTCTCTAACCTATTAAGCCTTTGGAGTGAAGCTTTAACCTTCTTGGAGGTGTGTCTTGAAATGAAGTGAAGACCTCCTTAAATAGCCCTCCAACTCGGTTGTATGGCGGTTAGTAACCGCCATACCCACCTAACCATCATTGGGGATGAATAGGGAGTTGCCACATGGAAGGTGGGGATGAACGGCCGCCAAATTGCTTCACTTCATTTCAATATATTATTCACCTGCATACAATTAATCACCAACACTCGTGGAAAGAGTTAGTAAATAACCCTACCGCTACGTTGATGTGCCTAGTTTGTTCCACTTATGCAGGAGTTGACAATCAGATTTTAGGAGTTAATGACCATCAACAGTGTCGAGTAAGGCCTTGGTCGCCACCATGTTGTGTTGTGGCGTCATGAAGTCATCATGCCCCCCGAGCTTGGTCTGAAGTATGTCATCGTTGGTAGCCCGCCGCGTTGACAGAGCTCCTCTCGACCTTGTCGAGATCCTCCAACTGCTGCTTGAGGTGCAGCTCCTCGGCTTCCTATTCTCCGGCTTCGGCCTCGGCCTCCTTCGCTATTAGCACAACGAAGACATCATTGGGAGAGGGAGAAACCTCGTTAGGCATGCTCTCAGAGCTTTCTAGTTGGAAATCAGAGAGTCTTACATATTCATCGATGAACTCGACCCAGCAAGGGCCAAGCTCCTGTGGTACCTAAGCCCGAGGGCGTGAGGCCATGTGAGCCCGAGTGCTCCTGCAGCATGGGGTACCCTTGTCACCCAGATTGGCAAGGTAGTCTATGAAGTTGGCGGCATCATTCTTTAGGCCGAACAGGGCTGGCAGTCGCCACTCGGGCGGGCGCCGTGAGCAGTATAGTTAGCCAACCAAGATCGACGGCGTTGGCGGCAAAGTTCTTTCAACCAAGCATGGCAAAAAGGCCGTGCGCTGGCGATGAGATGGACAATGGTGTCGACTTGAGGACACTGGTCTTGGTTGTGTTGAAGCGGATCAATCCGAAGTGGAATTCTGAACCCGGGGGAAACCGCAATGCCTTGATGCAGCCAACGACGCCAGGCATGACCCAGGTGAGGTCACCAGTCTGATCCGTGATAAATTAGAGGGAGCTGAAGGAGATTGAATAACCAATAGGAAGCTTGACGGCATGGCCGGTGATGACGACTCCTGATGACATCTCCTCCTTAGAAATGATGATGATCAAGTGCACCCCTACCTGGCGCGCCAACTGTCAATTCTCTGAATCAACAATATAATTTATAGGGTGCACTAGATTCATGCCCTCAAGGAGAGGTAATACCCTAGTCTACTTGTATGTAGATTGGATCTGTATCAGTATATGCACAATACAGTTTAGGTTTAGCTTGTAACATGTGTGTTTTCTTCTGCTTCCAATTAAGATTTGTGGTTCTCCTTCTATAGTCCTAGAAGCAACTAGCTAAGGATGGTAGTCTATCCCTTATAATCCAGATACCCACAATCTATTTACATGGGATAAGATCTATCGCCTAATCAAGCTATACATGCACCGCACGGGAATAGAACTACTTGGCCCACCCCATGCTAGTCGGCCCAAGAGCCTAGCCATGAGTATCAGGTACCGTGTTCGCCACATTAGCCCCGAGTACTAATCTTGATGATGATTCTTGTAGCTTGACGAAGTCAACTGGAAGAAACTTGATAGGCTGAGTACTCAAACCCGACTAAACAGTATCTGCCCAACCGAGTAACCCTCTGGTCAGGGGGACAATATAAACTTTATCGATATAAAACTTGCTAGCCAACCCACTGAAGCCTGCCACCATCCTCATAAATAGTGTCCGGAGCGGAGGAAGCAAACCCTACCCCCAATCTCGCGTTTTTGAGCTTAGTAGGGCACCCCTTTGTCTACTCAATCGCTCGCTAGGTTTTCTCAGAACCAAACCAATATAGACTTCTCAACCCAGATCGTGAGCTCCAGATCCATCAAATCCAGAGTCCCATAGCTTTTGTCCTCCATCATGTAAAACCTTCCAAAGATTCGGTGATGATTTCAGACCAAGACTCTTCTTGCCCACTGTCGACGGTGACAAAGAAGATGTTTCTTGAAGAAGTCAACGACGCGGTCTTGCTGCGCCAAGTGCTGATTGGATGGCGCCCAGGCGCCCAACCGTTAGGGAGGATTTCCCGATGCCCAACACTGATGAGATTGTGGTGTTTCTCCCCTTCTTCTGCATTGGATTGGGGCTGCCAGCGAGCGACTTCCTCCGTGGTCTTCTCCACTTTTATGGTATCAACCTCCATCGCCTCAACCCCAACTCGATTCTTCAACTATGTATCATTGTGCATCAGTGTGAAGCCCATCTTGGGGTTGATGCATGCTTCACATTGTTTCTATACATGTATCACCTCAAGCCACATCCAGGGAAGAACAAACCCTTCATCATTGGCGGCAGTGGATGCCAACTCTGATTGGAGCGAAAGTCCAAGTTTTTTGATCCCCACCTCTGCCCCTCCAACAAGGGATGGTGTTCGGAGTGGTTTTATTGTTCCAACCTCATCCCAAGTCTGCCACCATACACGGGCCATGCTCCCATGGTGAAAGATAGCTGGCCTTCTCTCTCGGATGCCAAAGAGATGAAACACATTAAACTCTTGCTAGGCGGAATAGAGACCCTATGGCTAGCAAGGTTGACCAGCTGTTAACGGCAAAATTTGGCATATACTGTTAAAAAAGGAACAAGTGCGAAGTGGTATTGATGGCGTAATTTCCGTTGCCAAAATTAGGGAATTGCATCGGCTGAAGGCGTGTTGGCAGGAAAGTATCAGCAATCTGGTATCGGTTGGAAGTTGCCGATAGAAGACAGTCGATGACAGGAAGTTAAGTTCTTATCGGACTCGGATGAGGAGATGTGAGATAATACCAAAGAGGATTCAGGTCCAAGAAGGATATGTATCAAATTTTATCTATTAATTAGGCAGAGTCAGTATATTTCTTTAGGAAAGATTGTTAGAATCCAGTTTGGGCTTGTAATTCTTGCTTTATCTTTAGGAAAGTTTGGGTCGTGTCTGATATGGACTAGTTTATGCTCATGGGTATTAGTAATGTACACCCAAGGTCTTGTAAAACAATAATTCAATACACAATTTTGGTGCATCGGCACCCTAGTTTTCTAGGTTTTTCCTCTCGATGAGTTCTTGTTTCAAGTTGGGTTGCATCGGTTAGGTTTGGTCTCTAGCAAGAGGTGAGTTCCGTCTATAGTTGCTTGTATCGGCTGGGCTAGGGCTTCCATCGGTTGAGTTTGACACCTTATCCCGGTTGATACAAGCACTAAGTTATCATATACATTATCTAATCTAAGTTGCTAGTATTGCTTACTCGTATTGGCTGATTCGTCAAGGGTTCGCCGGTACCAGCTAAACTGCTCCTGATGACTTAGTTTGTTCAGTGTATCTACCACCCAGAAATACAATCAAAGACTCGTTTAGACCTTATCCATTCTTTCATACTTAGTGCTGCATCAATTGGGTTTGACCTATTAAGTTGTGATTGAAATTGTAAGAACTAACATGCTCTTGGGTTGCCAATAAGGGTAATATTGGGGTTTCAGCCGATCATACCTGGTATAACTGTTTTGCTTTAAGTTACATGTTTTTTCTGCTTAATCTGTTATATCTATCATGTTATACAAGTTTATCGATCCTTTAAATCCATTAAGCTTGTTATTAGTCTCGCATTGTCTTGGTTAAGTCCAATTTGTTGAGATTATAATTTGTTTAGAAGATTTAATCAAAGATGATATTCTTGTATAAGGCTATATTGGAGTTATAGCCGGTATGTTATCTAAAAATACCTAAGCTATTCCATCAGTTACGATATAAGTCCACAAAATTATTAATTTATCTGATCTTGGTTATAAGCAAATAATACTATCTCGGTTTGGTCTGATTTATCATAATTGCTTGTGGTTAAGAAAAGGATTAAATTAGTAATTGCATGTTATTTGCATCTATAGCCGATGGTCTAATCTACAAATATATGCTTATTGGTTAGTTATTTAGGTCATATAATTATATAACAATTAACCTTAATAAAACCAATTTTATACTGCATTGATTGGGTTCGACCTATAGGATTGGTTTTGTTAAAAAAAAGTTTTTTGTGATTATATATAATCTAAATCTAGTTTATCAACAGTATCTTCTACCTTACAGCCGATTCAACTTGTTTGCATCGGCTAGGTCATCACAATACGACATTAGCCTATCGGTCAATCAGCTATCCAGTTCTAACTTTTCCTATTATCTATCATGTTGATTGTGGGATCAAACCAACTGGCACGCGCTGAACTAGAAGCTTTGGACCTGCACTAAAGTTAAGCAAATCTTCCAAGTCGTCATGTTTTTCGTGTCAACACCAGTGTAGCCGTCTCCTGCACCTTCGTCACCTAGAAAGTGCAGCCTTTGAAGAAGCGCCTCAATCCTGCATGGGAGTTTAAAGCAGGTAATGACCCAGCCCGGGAGAGTCCTGGCCCCGTTGACAAGAAAAGGGCCAGCAAGAGATTGGTCGGCTTCTTCACACCAGGCACTGAAGTAACCATAATAGGTTGCCCCTAGCCACTTCACAGCAATGTAGCCTTGCCCAAGGTATGTCTCGATTGTACACTTGGCATGATTGATGATTCGAGTGTACCATCTTTTGATAATTGATTTTAGGACACCCATCTGTTTGGGTCACATCACCCACTGCCATCACTGAGCATGAAGCGTCCTGCGGCTGACTCTCCTAGAGAGGAGCCAGCTTCCAAGCACCCGGTCACTTGGCAATCAATTAAATCGAGTCCTCCACATGCATCCAACAGGCAGAAGATTGGGGAGAAGGTAACTCCGACATGTGCTGCTCTAGTAATTTATTGTGTTTCTGACTTACTGTTTAGTTGGTCACCCGACTAAACCTTACTGTTTAGTTGGTCACCCGACTAAACAGAAAATCGAGGGCTACACTGCTAGTGATATGCCCTAGAGGCTACATGGATATGTTGAATATCAAAGTCAATGTTTATGTATTAATGAATAAAGTGTTATTCCGTTCCATAAAATAGACAACTTATATTGATCAATGAGTATTTAACTTATTCATGAGACTCTTTATGTGATATAAATCTATTTCTATATGATCTCTGATCATATATCATATCTATGGAACAAATATGATCCTAAGATCAACATGTGTATTGATTGATGATCATGTATCATGGATCATGGTATGGAAATATCAAATCAATAACGTGAACACATATCAGAGAATATGTTGTTGGATAGACCCACCTTGAGACACTAGAGGGATTTAATGTGCCAGTAGATTGTCTCAAGATGTTGGTGAAAAGTCCTTAGACATGAGATCATCATGGATTCCAACATGTCTAATGGCTTACTTAGGGACTACCAAACACTACACCATAACTGGGTAGTTATAAAATTAGTCTTCGGGTTTTCTATGATACATATAGTGGATGTGAATGATCAAGATGGAATTTGCCCTTCCTATGGGAGATATATCTCTGGGCCCCTTGATGTAATGGATTATGAAAGTGCATGTCCATGCTGAGTTGATTGAGGAGTCAATCAACAGATATATAATCCAATACGAGATCGACTGAATGATTAAGCTGTTGATAGGATGGCACGTGTCTTGCCTATAGCTTAATTGATATCATGAGGCAAAGGGATTTATGCACAGAGTACAGGTTCAGCCGATATGATCTTTATGTATACTTTGGTGTCAATACGCTCTGCTAGGGGCCGCTGTTGATAGGTCGGCCGAGAAGAGTTCTCAAATCGTAACCAAATATACATGAATCTACAGGGTCGCACACTTAACGAGTTGGAACATGTGTTCAAGTTTGACTCGGATGAGGACTCGGATAAGGCTCATTTCGAATAAGGATCCGATTAGAGATAGAGTCCCGATGGGCCATCTAGGCCTAGTTGGCTAACTCTATAAATAGATGGGCAAGGGGTGGAGATCGTGTGTAAGCAATTCATGTTAGACGCGAGTTGAGATCTGTCACGAGCAGACCCTAGACACCACCTCTGAGCCAAACCCTAGCCGCGCGCTGATTGCTAGCACACAGGCAATCGACGTTCCACCCTTTGACGTGTGGATACCGATAGAGACACTGCTACGTTGCGGTGTAGATCGGCGAGGCGAGTCGGCGGTCGGGCGATTGGATTGTAGTGGTTGGCTACTTTTGCAACCTTCCCGATGCACGTACATTGGACCAACTTCTCCAACGTAGTTTTCTGCTGCCCTGCACGTCAATTGGTAACAATCTATAGTCCCTTGCATGCTATCCTGGAGTGCGCGGTAGAAAATTTTGATTTTATGGTATCGTAGCTTACATGTATTCCTTTAGTGGTATAAGAGCTAGACTTGCGTAGTCTGGGATTTAGATTGATTCATATGTATATATGAAGTTGTAATAGATTGGATCTATTATAAGTTTTGGCACATAGGTTGATTAAATCAATCGGTATAAGGGGTCGATAGAGGAGTCTAGATTGCTGATGGAAACTATGTCCCTTGAGATTGTCTCGGATTGACATAATGTGATTGTGTCGATGCGGTTTCCATAGTACTCGGGATGAGTATGAGTCAGACTCGGGATGGTGTCCCTTGAGATAGTCTCAGATTGGTATAATGTAATTGTGTTGATGTTGTTTCTATAGTTTGACTATGACTGCCGCCTTGTGCCTATGCAAACCATGTTCCTTAAGAGTGTCTCGGATCGGCATAATGTGATTATGCTGATGTGGTTTCTATTAGCGATTTCATAGATTGGATCTATGATTTCCATAAGCGAGACCGTCATGTGCGTACCTCCTTTATAGCATCTCGGTATCATATCTCTACATTAGGTAGAATATGGTTCTACGTCTAACTTGTTTTTGCAGAGAATGTTTTGAGATGGTATGGCCTTATTGCATGTATGTGATGCATGTAATATTCTTTCATATATGTGTTGCATGTAATATTCTTTCATGACGTGTGTGTTGATGTAATCTTCAATTTATAGCTTTTATTGTAGTAGCTTAGTTTGAAGAAAGTAAGCATCAGACACTCTGGAGAACGGTGTTGAAGATGGAGATCCTTGTGGACCCCTCTTTTTGTAACAGGAATCATTCGTGTTCATAGTACCATTTCCCTGGATCGAGTAGTATGGTACCCACGAATTAAATTACTAAATCATTCAACGTGCAAAATACATCAATCATCTTACACGAAATATTACAATATAGCGCCTGAAGGCATTGTCTAGAATATAGGACCGAACGGTCCGGAATACAAACAAAAGCAAAATACAGATAAGGCAGCGGAGAGATGGCAGCGGCACGACATTGCCACAGGTAACGAGCGAAGTCTAAGACCTAGTGAGCACCATCGTCTTCCATACCCTCCTGGTAGTCTCCTACGGATCTTTAGGGTCTTCATTGCCCATCTGAATGTTTTTGCGTAAAGCAAGGGTGAGTACCAACCGTACTCAGCAAGCCACCACAACAAAGATGCATATGATAGGGGATAATCAAGGAATGGCTGTGGTTCTTTTGCGTAAAGCTAGTTTTGCAATTCTTTTCACAATCTGGAGACCTAAGACTGGTCAAGTTTTATTTCCATAGTTTGTTTAGTCAGCGACGGTTCTGTCCACCATCCATTGTGATCCCAAGGATAGCTTCCCACCACTAGATCATCATGATTTTCTAGAGTCTACCCCTTCTCGTTCCCGAGAAATTGAGCCACCAGCACAAAAATCATTATGCATGCACATCCCATCATTTTAAATTTTCAAAGTCTAGCCAAGCAAAAAACTTGTCCTGATGCTCCGTATCCATGAGCACGGCAATTCGAATAGATTTCTTTACTCACACTGCAGTGGATGTACACTTCAGCCATACTCCGTTACTTGCCCAACACATGAGCCGAAGTCCCAACAAATGAGACACGTCACGGCAAAGCCTTTCAATAACCTTACTTTGGCAGTACCCGCTCCATGAACTTGAGCCCTCATGCACTTTAGCCGTACATGGTTTCTAACAGTGAGAGGAGTTCTGGCGCTCCCGAGAAGGGAAAACCTCACACATTCTTTAATTTATATTTAAGTCCAGTTTCAGTTACAGTTCGGTTACCCACCGATGGTAACCCCATCTGTAGGCTTCCTGCCCTATAGGGTTCGGTTACCAACCGATGGTTACCCCATCTGTAGGCTTCCCGCCTGTAGGCTTCCCACCTGTAGGCTTCCCGCCTATTCACACACCAAGTGAACCACTATGCAAGGGTATCGCCTCCGTTTGGCTATTTACTCCACTAGGTCTATACCCATTTGAGAAGTACGATTGTACTAGCTCATTTCATGTTTATCTCATGGCTCGGTCCTTAATTGACCAGGGACGGCACTTGCCTTAACCGGATTCCACCCAAATCATCCAGCTGCCCCAGTCTAAAACATTTGTCTGTTGTTTAGTTTTCATCCAAAACTATTTCATCATTCTCATGGAAATGTGGCGCTCATGTCTCCACATGCCGTATATCAACCACCTGGGTCTTCGGCGCACTCAATGGCTCCCTCGGACTCTATAATTACATGCGGAAGATCCAATTGAATTTGATTAGAATTGAAATAAAATCACCAAGATGCCAAATAAATTACAAAAGCGGCTCCTAAAACTAGACTTATGATTTTAAGTGAATTTAGGTTCAAGTTTCGATAGAATTTGAGTTAAAACGAGCGAGTTACAAAGATTTGATGTTTCATGTTAAACCGATTTAATTAATTATGACGTGGAAATATTTCAAATTAATGCACTTTAAATTTTAAAAAAATTATGATTGATGATTCAACAAAAATGTTATACCGAAAAAAAATTGGTAATCCAAGTTTTATCCTAATTTTATCAGGCTGACAAGCCCGAGGGTTAAAAGATAATTTTCCCTAAAGCTTGACATTATATTAAATGATTTAGAATTTAATATTTTAGAAAATCCATATGATAAGATTAGGGTTTAGCAACAAATTAAATCATAATTATATTCCTAATATTATAATTAATATCTATCTTATAATTAACCCCTAACAAATTTATTTTAGAAAATAAAAAATAGATATTTATTTTAAATCTTTTGTAAAAAAATATTTTCCTATTTTTCCCTATTTTCTTTTCTTTTTCTTTTCTTATTTTTCTCTTCTCTTTTCTTTTCTTTGTCTCTTTTTTTCTTTTCTTGTTCGCTCCCTCTCTCTTCCTTCTTCTTCCTCCTGCCTCCTATGTTTCTTTCTTCTTTCTTCCTTCTTCTCTCTGCTTCCTTTCTTCCCTTCCCACTCTCTTTCTCTCCTCGCCTACTCGGCCAAGTCAAAGCCGGGGCAGGTGCGCAAGGGGCAGCGGAATGTGGTGAAGAGGGGATAGGAGCGAGAGGGGCTCTGCAGCGGCTCGGGCGGCAAAGCGGCGGCCGGCGGCGGCGGGCTTGCGACGCGCGCGGCGCGGTGGTACAGCGGTGACGGGGAGAAGGGGGAAAGGAGAGGAGAGTGGGGGGAGTGCGGTGAGGAAGACAGGGATTGGGGATGCACTTATATAAGTGCACGGGTAGAGATAGACGCGGCGTGTGGCGATGGAGACGGTCAGCGTGTGGCGCGAGGGCGCGACAACGGCGACGGTAATGCGACGTTGGCGTGGCGATGGCGACGGTGCGGCACGGGACAGGACGCAGCGTGGCGCGGGCAGCAGTGGCGCGGGGCGCGAAGACGGCCAGCGGCGATGGGACGCGCGGAAAGGTGGCTCAGGGTGCTCGGGGCCAGATCGAACACCTTCGGCAAAATGAACAGTGCCATTTTTCTTTTTCCATATTTTTTCTCTTTTATTATTATTATTATTACTAGCAACTCTTTTATTATTATTATTATTACTAGCAACTGTGCCCGTACGTTGCGACGGGTGAAGTCGGCGCGTAGCGCGGATGGGAACGGGAGGGAGGGGCGCAAGCGTGGCGCGGGGCGCGGCACGGGAGCTCGGAGCAGCGGCGGGAGGGAGGGGCGTGGGCGTGGCACGGGGCGTGGCGCGGGGCATGGCGGGGATGGGGACGGGAGGAGGGGCGCAGCAGGTCTTTCTTTTCCATCCAAGCCCTCCCTTTCTTTTCAGCATTGGGACTACGGGTTAATTTTATAAACACTCAAGGGGTTTCTGCAAAATAGCCAGGCGAACGAAAATTTTGGGTGAAAACACTACTTGCTTTATAGATAGTGTTATAGATTATTATTATTCATTCCTTTCTGCATTTCACATATAAATTTAAATATAATTTTTGGCCTAAATGCAATTTAATTAAATTTTAAATTTTTGCCCAACTTTATTTTTATAATTTTCCTTTTTGATATAATCTAGTAATTTTTGTATTTTACCCATGAGTTAAATATCTTTTTTGTCCACAAATGAATCTTTATTAAATCTTAGTTTTTCCCCAAATTATATTTTTACAATTTTATTTCTATTATATATTTTGAAAATTTTCCTTTTTCTTTTAGGGTTTTTAGACCCTCTATCGACTTCCATTTTTAAATAAATAATATTTTATTTATAAACTTGGCAACAAAAGACTTGCAAATAAGAGGCAATAAATTTGACATGATGCAATAATTCAAAAACTTTTCTAGGTTCTGAATTTTAAATTTTGATTTTTAAGACTTCAAATTTTGGGGTGTTACAAACCTACCCTCCTTAAATAAATCTCGTCCCGAGATTTCTTACCGGTTGTCAAGTAGGTGTGGGCACTCGGTCCTTAGAAAGATCTTCGCTCTCCCAAGCAGCCTCTTGGATACGGGGGCAGTACCAGGCATTAGGTCAATGATAAATTCTATATCATGATCACAGAGCATTTCAGGCACATCCTCAGAAAATACATCCGGGTAATCCTGCACTACTGGCATCCCGCTCATGGGTAGCGTGGTAAATACTCCCGTAGCTCGCTCACATAACACTGGGTCTCGATCGATGGCTATGTTCATCGGTGATCCCCATGGGGTGGACACAGTGACCTTCCTTCGGCCACAGTCTATGACTCCCTTGTTTTTAGTTAACCAGACCATTCCCAATATGATATCGAGAGTTTGTGACGGTAGTACCATAAGGTCTGAGAGAAATACCACGACTCTAATCTGGATGGGCACGTTGATGCAAGCATGGGGTACGGTTATATCTCCCCCGAGTGAATGCACTAACATGGGTCTCTTAAGTTCCACACGGTGTAGGTTGGAACGTTGCCTTATTCCCGATTATAAAAGTAATATCCCTTAGTTTCCTTAGGATATCCCACAAAGAAGCACTTGTCAGATTTGGGTGTGAGCTTGTCAGACTGTAAACGTTTTACATAAGCCTCACATCCCCAAATTTTGAGAAAAGACAAACTAGGGGGTTGCCCTGTCCATATCTCATATGGTGTCTTTTCAACTGACTTAGATGGAACTCTATTTAGTGCGAGCGCAGCTGTTTCAAGAGCATATCCTCTGAAGGATAATGGAAGATCACTTTGGCTCATCATTGACCGCACCATGTCCAACAAGGTGTGATTTCTCCGTTCGAACACTCCGTTCCATTGTGGAGTTCATGGCGGAGTCAACTGTGGAACAATTCCACGATCTTTCGATGATTACCAAACTCTTGGCTCAAGTATTCCCTCCACGATCGATCGCAGAAACTTGATTGTTTTCCCTAAATGATTTTGTACTTCATTATGGAATTCTTTGAACTTTTCAGAGGATTCGGACTTATGCCTCATTAAGTAGATATAACCATATCTACTAAAGTCATCAGTAAAGGTAATGAAGTGCGATAACCACCTCCGGCCGTTGAGCTCATTGGTCCACATACATCGTATGTACGAGTGCCAACAAGTCACTTGCTCTCTCACCGTGTCTCGTGAAAGGTGCCTTTGTCATCTTACCAAGTAAACAAGACTCACATGTCTCAAATGATTCAAAATCAAAAGAGTGAAGCAATCCATCCTTATGGAGCTTCTCCATGCGTTTCTTATTTATATGGCCTAAGCGACAATGCCGGATAAACGTGGGATTTATATCATTAGAGAGTTGCCTTTCGTATAAATGTTATAGATGGGAGACACTTCAAGATTCAAAACGTATAATCCATTCACCAATGGAGCATGAAAATAGAACATATCTCGAGATATATTGAACAACCATTGTCCATTGATCTAAAATCATATCCTTCCGCTTGCAAACATGAAGCGAAAATAACATTTTGACATAGTGTTGGAACACAATAACAATTATTTAATTCCAAAACTAATCCGAAGGTAGATGAAGTGGTACGTGCCGACAAGAAGCGTAGCAACGCTTGCTCCATTGCCGACGCGCGAGTTCACCTCGCCCTTCTCAAGCCTCTACTTCTTCTCATTCCCGCAACGATTTGCAAATATGAGCTACGATCCAATATCAAATACCCAAGAGTCGGTAGGTGAAGTAGCAAGATTAATTTCTATAACAATAATACCGAAGCGAAGTCATACTTTGCTTCTTTTTGAGATCATCCACGTACTTCTTGCGGTTCCTCTTCCAAGTGTCTGTCTCCTTGCAATAGAAGCAAACGGCATCCGATGCCGCCGACCCCTTCTTTCCCTTCTTTGCATTGGAGGCACTCGCGATCTCATCGGGAGTTAACTTCCTCTTGGTGCAAAGTTTCTTGACAGTGGTTTGCGCTTAGCCTTCGCATCATCATCACATGATGACCGTTTTCTGGATATTCTCCTCACTGTCTTTAGCATCCCATGCAATTCAGCCAAGGTCTTATCCATACTGTTCATGTGATAATTCAATATGAATGGCTCGAAGCTCGGAGGGAGTGATTGGAGGAGAATCAGATCAGTAGCCAACTCTTCGCTAAGGGGAAGCCTAGTTTTTCCGGACTCTCTATATAGCCAATCATCTTTATCACATGCGGTGACGGGATTCCCTCAACAAGCTGCACGCAAACAAGGACTTCGAGGTGTTGAACCTCTCGAACCGAGCTTGGTTCTCAAACATGCCACGCAGTCCCTGAATAATACTGTGAGCATCACTACTCTCATATTGCTTCTGAAGCTCAGGGGACATTGTAGCAAGCATGAGATAGCTTATATCCAGGGCATCATTAGTGTGCTTCTCGTAAGCTCTCTGTGCAGTTGCAGTGGCATTATTAGGCAAATCCTCAAGATAGGGTACTTCAAGAACGTACTCCTTACGCTCTTGCTTGAGAACAATTCTCAAGTTGCGATACCAATCCATAAAGTTTGTTCCATTTAATTTTTCTTTCTCGAGAATAGATCACAAATTAACGGTACGGGGTGTAGTATTAGCTGCCATTTATTCTACATCAGAAAACGCAAAGTTTAGCACAATGTTTATGCTATGTCTATTGTTAAACAATTTAAAATTAGACTCTCATTACGTATTTTATACCTTCCCTCTAGGTTACGTACTGGGTCAAGATCCACATGTTAGTTAATTTCTAGTGAGCTTTGGCATCACTGCTAGAAAGTTAATAACATCGGTAAGCAACTCCTTGCTAATCACATATCTATGTGACTCTTGTTGTTGGTGTGGTTCCTCCATGCCCCGGCGCCAACCTATGCCCCAAGGCCCAAAACTGTTTTGATAGTCTTGTTAAGTAAACCAAATGCTCTTCTGTATATGTCCGACATATACCCCCTCGTGTTATGATAGAGAATGGCACTCTGCTTTGGCGGACCCACCATTGACGAGCATAACGGTGACGGGTGCAACATTTGGAAGGGCATCATTGCTACTTAATTTTGTGAGGGATGCTATCCTATCAAACAAACATATCACATATATGAAAGCAGATAGAATAGCATTTAATGAAATAGTATGGCCCCCTTCACATGGTGATCTTCATCTCCATGTCGGTGTAGAGGATCTCCATCTTCATCACCGTTCTTCCGAGTGCCGAATGCTTGGTTTCTTCAAACTAAGCTACTACTATAGAAGCTCTAATTGAAGATTACATCGACTCGTAGGTCGTGAAAGAATATTACAAGCATTGCACGTATGAAAGAATATTACAGGGATTGCACATATGAAAGAATATTACACGCATCACATGCATCTCATACATACAATAGGGCCATACCATCTCAAAGCATTCTCTGCAAAAACAAGTTAGGCGTAGAAACATTTTCTACCTATCGCAGAAATACGGCATCGAGACGACCTATAAGGGGGGGCGCACACGGCGGTGGTTTGCGTAGGCGCGAGGCAGCAAACAAGGTCGGACTACGAGATAGCTTCGGTATAATCACATTATACCGTTCCGATACACTATCAAGGAACGCTATCTCGAACCCAACTCAAACTGAGTACTATGGATATTGCTTCGACGTAATCACATTACGTCGTTCCGATATACAATCAAGGAACGCAATTACCATCTACCCTCCTCAACAGATCCCGTAAAACTGATTGATCTAATCAACCCGTGTGCAGAACTTGTTACAGATCCAATCTAAAATCCGAACTAAGCAAGATTAGCTTTGATACCACTGAAGGGTTATGCGGAGGCTACGCTAGCCGAAAACAAAAACTTTTCTACCGCGCAAACCAGGAACACTTGCAAGTAAGGGCCGATAGATCGTTACCGATTGGAGTATGCAGCGGAAATAGCCAATCAGGGCTATCCGATCTGGAACTGTGCTGGCCGATAACAGCCAATTCCCGCAAGCCGACAGCCGATTCCTGGGGACAGCCGATCCACCAATCAGTCGATTCGCCAATGTAGCTGATTCGCCAAGTCGTCTGACCGCGTTCTCGCGCCTCGCTCTGATGCGCTCGACCGAAGCCGATTCCACCACAGCCGATTCACAGCTGATCAACAGCGCGCAACGTAGCAGCGCCTCTACCGGTATCCACACGTCCGGGGACAGAACGCCGAACACCCGTGTGCTAGCACGCGATGCAAGGCTAGGGTTTGGCTCGAAAGTGGGAAGGGTTTTCGTGGAGATTGATCTCGGTGACTTCTAAAGCCGCGGGTGATCAGATTGATTTCGACGCAATGCGATTTCAATTGACGTGCAGCTCTCCACCCTCCCACCTTTATATAGAGTTGGCCGCGAGACTAGTGACCGATCAGGACTCTATTTTGAATCGGATCCTATCCGAATCTCACGAGTTGGCCGCCCATACATCGTAAGCCCATAGAACTCTATCCGATCGGGTCCCTATCCGATCGAGCCGTATTCGAGTCCAACTCGAATGCCTGTTCTTATCCCCTTAAGCGTGCGACCCTGTAGGTTCAGGTATACTTGGTTTTGGCTATAGTCTAACTTAGCCGATCGTCGGCTCGAGTCCAACTCAGCCGACCTGTCAATAGCGGCGCCTAGCAGCACATATTGACACCATAGTATACAAGAATATAATATCGGCTCTGAACCTGTAATGTGTATATAAATCCCTTTGCCTCACAATACCAATTAAGCTATAGGCATGATGTGTGCCATCCCTTCAATAGCTTAACCATTCACTCGAACCGTATTGGATTATCGTCGTTAATTGACTCCTCAATCAACTTAGCATGGCCATGCATTTCCATAATCCATTACCTCGAGGGGCCCAGAGATTTCTCTCCAAAGGAGGGGCAAATTCCGTCTTGATCACTCACATCCCACTCCATGTTTCTTAGAAAACCCGAAAACTACCTTTATAACTATCCAGTTACGGAATAGCGTTTCGTAGTCCCAAAGTAGGCTACTACACATGTTGGAATCCATGGTGATCTCAGGTCTAAGGACTTTGTACCAACACTACCTAAGACCAACTAATGGCACATTAATTCCTGTAGTGTCTCATGGTGGGTCTATCCAACAATGTGTTCTCTAACACATATGTCTATGTTTATTGATTTGGTATCTCCATACCCATGATCTATACATGATCATCAATCAATAAACATGCCGATCTTAGAATCATATTAGTTCCAATAATATGATATATGATCAGGGATCATTTAAAAATAGATTCATACATATAGAGTCTCATAAATAAGTCACGTACTTATTGATCAATACAAGATGTCTATTTCATGGAACTGAATAACACTTTATTCATAAATACATAAACATTGACCATGATATCCAACATCTCCATGTTGCCTCTAGGGCATATCACTAACAAGTACTGGGGTTAGTTAAAAGAAATTTAGGAATCCAGTACTGAGACACACGACCAGTAGATCCAATAGGCACAAAACCACGAGAGAAAACAGTTTTGGAATTTTCAGAAAAATTCCTTCGGGGCCGGTCTGACCGCTAGGGTACTGCCGGTCTGACCGGGTGCCATCGCCGGTATGACCGAGGCGTGCCGTTGGTCCGCCAGGGTGCAGGGCGATGTCGGCCAGGTGGACCAAGCTAATGGTCGGCCGGCCTTCCCAGAGGAAAACGATTTTTGCCATTTTGATTTTGCAAATTTATTTTCTCTTTCCCTTTTGTGTTTTCGTGCTAATCTAAAAGAAAAACCAACAAGATGACCATCTTTACCATAGAAAGAGCAAGAAAACTTTTCTTTAGTAACAGATGGTTTTGAAAATTTTGGTTTAGTTTCTTTTAGATAAACAGAAAGGGATGGCAAATTTCCAGCAGACTTAAAATTTGTTTTCATGATTTTAGCTTTTGTCAAGATTTCACCATTTTTAGTCATTCGTAAAACATTTGAAGGATTTTTGGTGAAATAGTCATGAGCATCAAAACCTATTCCTTTATTGTCGCTACACACTTTAGATTTGTCCAAAATCATGTTAAGTTGTTTCTTACCATCAGAAAATTTTTGCAAGGAACTTTTTAAGTAAGAAACTTCTTTTCCAAGATTAACACAATTTTCACAATCAATTATAACATCTTTGCCTTTGCGACATCTAGAGCAAGAAGCTACCTCATCTTGTTTAACTATTTCTTCCATATGCTTAACACGAGCTAAAGCATCTTTTAGTTTCAATTCATTAGCATCACAAGTTAAACAAGATTTAGCAGCCAAAACTTGAGAATTATTGACATCTCTAATCTTTGAAACTTCTAGCATTATAACCTCACAATTTTTGCAATTATCATCATTGGGAATCGGAGATTTCAATCTAGCAATTTTAGCATTTAAAGATTCAATCACAAATTCTTGTTTTTTAAACATTTTCTCACATTTTTTATTCTTAGTACTTAAAACAAGAATTGCATCCTCAAGTGAGCTTACCTCATTTTCTTCATCTCCACGCGTCATGAAACAAACGCCGGAGATGTCCTTGCCCTTCTCCTCCTCACTGTCAGAATCTATGTCGTTGAGTGGCTCAAAAGCGGCATAGACTTGACTCAGCACTTTCTTGATCATCTCCTTGGAGCGCCTCCCCTTGGGCCTGTCATCTTTTGTCTTTTCGGCGCTCTTGTCCTCCTTCTTTCTCCTCCCGAGCTTGGGGCAGTTGGAGCGGATGTGATCCAAGGCGCCACACTCAAAGCAACGTGTTGGTCCTCCTTTCTTCCTGAACCTAACTCTGTCCATAGCTCTGGAAAGTTTGTTAGTAGCAAGAGCCAAATCCTCCTCCTCGAATTGCTCGAGTTGTTCATCGGACATGGTGTTAATTAAACCAAGAGCATTTGGAGATGATGAAGAAGCAACATCCGAAGAAGTCGAAGGAGAAATCAAAGCACTTGACTTAGAATCCGTTTTTCGAGAAAGAATATTCATCTCATGAGTTTTGAGTTTTGTATAAAGCGAATCCAAAGTCAAATTTGCCATGTTAACAGATTCTTGAATAGAAGTCACTTTCATCTCCCAAATAGACATATCAAGACCATTTAAAAAGTGACGAGAAATCTCAGACTGTGGATAATT
Organism: Oryza australiensis; assembly: GCA_019925245.2. Lineage (NCBI taxonomy): Eukaryota > Viridiplantae > Streptophyta > Magnoliopsida > Poales > Poaceae > Oryza > Oryza australiensis. The sequence goes on from JAIFGZ020000210.1 coordinate 126,378, forward strand.
AGTGTCATAAGAAGAATCAAGATCTAAGATTGCTCAAGATTTTTAAACCTACCAAGATAGTCATCCAAAGCTTCAGCAGGTTTCATCTCAAATTTTATATATTCCTTTTTAAAAGATCTCGATGAAGTTCTTTTATGTTTGTAGTTCCTTGATGAAAGTTTTTCAAAGCGTTCCAAATTTCATTAGCGTTTGAAGATGAGAAACACGGTCAAAATCAGAACGCAAAATTCCATTCAACAAAATGTTTCGAGCTTTGCAATTATTATTAAACTCGGTTTTCAAAGCATTAGTATTAATGGCATCGGGTATGGTGTAGGGAAGAGCAACCTTTTGCCATACATCATAGTCTTGAGCCATAATGTAAGATTGCATCTTACTACACCAATACGCAAAATCGGTGCCATCGAAAACATGCGGTTTTGTTAAAAATTTATCCGACGTGATGAAAAAAACTTTAGATCGAAGAAAATCCAAAGTAGAAAAATGTGGCTCGATACCACTTGTAGGATCGAATGCCCAATGAAAAGCTAACCAGAGGGGGGTGAATGGTTGGTGCACCCTAAAACAAAGTTTTAGCGGAAATAAAACTTTACCTCTTTTCTGATGCTGGTCTGACCGCAGGTGTCGCGCCGGTCGAGTAGCCTCGCCGGTCTGACTGCCCGATGACCTTCGGTCTGACCGCCCGTAGCCGATCGCCTCAGCCGATTGCTCGATGTAGCCGATGATGATGAAGTTTGATGCCAGCCGGTCTGACCGCCAATGTACTTGCGGTCTAACCGGGAAGAAGGCTCGGTCTGACCGCCGTAGTATCTCGGTCTGACCGTTTAGCAGATCCGGTTGAACCGACAATTACGCCGCCGCACCGAGGAAGAAGACACAAAGAATTCTCAAGAAGATTGATCTTTATTGAAACTCTATGTGTTTACAAAGTGCAAACAAAGCACTCCTCACAAAATCTCAATCTAAACTTGAAGCCCTAACTTGAGAAACTCTAAAACTTGAACTCAAAAGCGATACCGAGAGGCCACGCCTCCCCTCACTATTTATACCCAAGATCCACAGCCAAGAGCTACGAATCCTACTCATACAAGTGTTAACGCCAAAATTTGGTAAGCCCCGAAGTCCTTATCGACTAAGGGTTAGTATCGGCTCGAAGCAGAATCGGCTGAGAGTTTTGCGTCAGCCGATGGAGGATACATATCTCCAGCAGTCGAATTCTTGTTAGGTTCGGTTTGAGAAGATCTTATCCAGAAGAAACCGAGTCCAGGGAGGATACGGCTTGTATCTATTAATTAGGAAGAGATTGTTAGTTTCCTAGTTTATCTTTAGGAAAGTTTGTTTTGTAATCTTTTAGGATCTTTATCACCCTACGGGTATAAATATGTAAGCCTAGGGTTCATGTAACTATCTCTCGATCAATACAATTCAGAGCATCGCCACTCTTTTACTCTTCATCTTCGTTCGACATCCAGCGGACATTGGCACCTGACGCGGGGCTGCATCGGCTTCGATCTCTGGCGAAGGGGTAAGTCCAAGGTCCCGCCGGCTCAGGCAATCGTATTGGCTAAGGGCGTCGTCCAGGGCTGCATCAGTACATTCGACCTCTTGGATTGCTTCGGTTCGGTTGATATCTTTGCCTGAATATTTATCATATGTCTCTGTTGAATCTAATCTTAGTATCTCGATTTGGCTCTATCGGCTGTCTCTCGTTTTAGGGTTTCTGCCGGTACCGGCTAAATCGTTATATTAGATTAGATTAGCTTAGGCATCGACCACCATAAAAATCAGCCAAGAGCTTGATTGTCTAGATAGTGCTTTTCTTTCATACTTAGTGCTGCATCAGTTTGATCTACTAAGTCGTGATTAGAACCGTAATCTCTAGCCTGCCTGTTGACTGCCACTATGGGTTTCATCGGGGTTTCAGCCGGTGAGTTATTTGGATATTGCATCGGTTTGCAAGGATTATATACAAGTTGGATCTAGCCGATTGTAGCAGAGGCTTCATTGAACATTTGATCATTTGGATTTTATGAAATCGGACTCCCAGCCGATGTGTACTTTAATCTTTAAATCAATATCTATTTTACCAGGTGATTGGTTCGTGCGATGTTATATATATCGTGTTATTGTCAGCCGATTGCTTTTATATAAATATCTGCTCAGCGCACAACCAATGGATTCAAACCCTAACACCATCGGTTGGCATCGGCATCGGCTGGAATTGCACCATCGGCTTATCAGCCGATCAGTTAGTTTTTTGGTATCGATCTATCGGCCGATATGTTTTATGTTCTGCTGTTTTGCATAACTTGTCAGTGGCAGGATCAAACTGACTGGCACGCCTGTGATTCATCTATTCTAGGACCTGCACTGGAGCTAAGCAGATCTCCCAGGCCGGCGTGTTGATTTTTCTCGTCAACACATTTTTGGCACGCCCAGTGGGACCGTGTTTGTGACAACATGCTTTTTTTACACGGTTCTTGAGACCCTTAATTGCCGCAAGATGTCTGATAAGGAAGTCAAGGCCGAGGAAGAACAATCTCTCAAGCTAATAAAAGAAGACAGGGAACAATCTACTGAGCCGATGGATGATGAGACACTTCAACAGATGGTTGACAACATCATTCATCATGTTGTGTTCGATCAATCTGGAGTTTTGATGAGTACATTGCATGGTTTGATCAAGGAAACAGTTCCCAGGGTGATTGCCTTAAGAAATCAGCATGGGGGGCAAATTGGTGAGCAATCCCAACACTATCGGCAACAACAAAATTGGTTTGGGGGGCAAGTTGATCGATATCAGTATGCAGAGCCACATCAGCAATATCGGCCAGAGGAAATTCAAAGATATTCGTCCAAAGAGGATTGGGCCGATATAATTGCAAAGATAATGGAGGAGCAGTTTGGAGTTAAACGCAAGAATCAAATTTCTGTGTATCGACTGCCATATCTTGAGTGGTTTCATAGGGTTCAACTTCCAAGCTGGTACAAGGTTCCAGATTTCTCCATGTTTTCAGGGCAAGATGGTATATCCACAATGGAACATATCAGCCGATTCTTAGCTCAATGTGGGGAAGCATCGGCTGAAGAAGCTCTGAAAGTTAGACTTTTTTCATTGTCTTTGACGGGATCGGCTTTCACATGGTTTTCATCATTGCCACCAAATTCCATCAGCAGTGGGGCCGATCTTGAAAAGCAGTTTCACATGTACTTCTTTGCTGGGGTTAGCGAGTTGAGGCTTGTAGATTTGATATCAGTTAAACAGCAAAAAGGGGAATCGGCTAAGGAATAAATTCAAAGGTTTCGTAATATCCACAGCCGATGTTATAGCTTGAGCCTAACTGATGAGCAGATAGCATATCTTGCATTCCAAGGGTTGTCGACAGCTAACCGAACCAGGTTTTTCATCCATGAGTTCGACAGCCTGGCTCAGCTATTACAGAGGGTATCGGCTTATGAGGGCCGGTGTCAAGAAGAAGAAAAGAATCAGTTTTGGGGCGATCAAGAAAAGGGCAATTTTGAAGCATGACTTCTCATACTCCAAAACTGGGGGGCATGTGTTAACGCCAAAATTTCGTAAGCCCCGAAGTCCTTGTCGGCTAAGGGTTAGTATCGGCTCGAAGTAAAATCGGCTGAGAGTTTTGCGTCAGCCGATGGAGGATCCATATCTCCAGCAGTCGAATTCTTGTTAGGTTCGGTTTGAGAAGATCTTATCCAGAAGAAACCGAGTCCAGGGAGGATACGGCTTGTATCTATTAATTAGGAAGAGATTGTTAGTTTCTTAGTTTATCTTTAGGAAAGTTTATTTTGTAATCTGTTAGGATCTTTGTCACCCTACGGGTATAAATATGTAAGCCTAGGGTTCATGTAACTATCTCTCGATCAATACAATTCGGTGCATCGCCACTCTTTTACTCTTCATCTTCGTTCGACATCCGGCGGACCTTGGCACCTGACGCGGGGCTGCATCGGCTTCGATCTCCGACAAAGGGGGAAGTCCAAGGTCCCGCCGGCTCAGGCAATCGTATTGGCTAAGTTGGGGTCGTCCAAGGCAGCATCAGTACATTCGACCTCTTGGATTGCTTCGGTTCAGTTGATATCTTTGCCTGAATATTTATCATATGTCTCTGTTGAATCTAATCTTAGTATCTCGATTTGGCTCTATCGGCTGTCTCTCGTTTTAGGGTTTCTGTCGATGCTGGCTAAATCGTTATATTGGATTAGATTAGCTTATGCATCGACCACCGTGAAAATCAGCCAAGGGCTTGATTGTCTAGATATTGTTTTTCTCTTCATACTTAGTGTTGCATCAGTTTGATCTACTAAGTCGTGATTAGAATCGTAATCTCTAGCCTGCCTGTTGACTGCCACTATGGGTTTCATCGGGGTTTCAGCCGGTGAGTTATCTGGATATTGCATCGGTTTGCAAGGATTGTATATAAGTTGGATCTAGCCGATTGTAGCAGAGGCTTCATTGAACATTTGATCATTTGGATTTTATGAAATCGGACTCCCAGCCGATGTGTGCTTTAATCTTTAAATCAATATCTATTTTACCATGTGATTAGTTCGTGCGATGTTATATATATCGTGTTATTGTCAGCCGATCGCTTTTATATAAATATCTGCTCAGCGCACAACCAATGGATTCACACCCTAACACCATCGGCTCGCATCGGCATCGGCTGGAATTGCACCATCGGCTTATCAGTCGATCAGTTAGTTTTGGGTATCGGTCTATCGGCCGATATGATTTATGTTCTTCTATTTTGCATAACTTGTCAGTGAGAGGATCAAACTGACTGGCACGCCCGCGATTCATCTATTCTAGGACCTACACTGAAGCTAAGCAGATCTTCCAGGCCGGCGTGTTGATTTTTCTCGTCAACAACAAGAATCCCTAACCCATTAGGAAACCTTCCCGTACAAGAAACGAACTATACATAAAACAACAATAACAATCTCGGTTTTCCTAAAACCGAAATTCCGCTTTCCATACGCAACAATATCTCCATTGTATGCCATATGGAAACTTTCTAATTATATGCACTAATCTCTACTCTTTAGCATCCCGCTTGATCCCCATCTCGGACGTCACCTTATCTCCAAGTTGACTCCGACTTGATCACCGGCAACACTTTCCCGAGACATAAAGAATACCTGCACACAATTAAACAAAGAATACCATATCCGAGCACAAGCTATCCAAACTTGACTCATTGTTAGCATAAACAACGAGACACATGCATAGGAACACGAAACTTCCATGTATATGAAAGGAAACAAACCGAAACCAAAACCGAAACGAAATCGGCAACCAGCCGGATTGGCTCGGCGGTCGACCACGAGCAGGCTGCCCGGTCGACCGCGAAACACCTCCGCCGACCGGCAAGATAACCGCTCGGACCGGCCGTGGCGGCCCGGCCGAACACTGTTCATTATCCGAAAATTCAATTATTTCCCAAAACCAATTTGTCAATAATCTTCAAAGATTAAAACACACAAACCAAAAACCACAGCGACCAATTGTTTATCATCCAATAAGAATCAAACACACTTTGATTTTATAAAATAAATAAACAAGTTGACTAAATAAATAAACTAGGGAGGCAATTTTGCGGCTTGCTAGTTGCTAGCTAGAGTTGAACGCAAGTTGACCTTTGAATGTCGCGCTTTACTACGGTGAAAATAAAATATATTATAATATTATTTAAAATAAATAAATGAATGAATATTTTTTAAATGTGTTACCATATTTTTTACAGGGAACATTGATCTCAATATGATTTTATACGTAGCTTCATTTTGATTCGATTGTTTTTTAATATCAAAAAGTTTAAGGAGTAATTTATAAAATTTAAGTAATTAGGATGATATATTCACTACCATTACCATTTCTTTTAAAGGACCATAGATAATTTGCGTCCAGTTTTATCCATCAGTTTTACTGATCCACAGTTAATCTGTTCAGAAAAAGTCTGACATAATGTTTAGCATATAATGCCCATCACTGCTTTGTCTCTAGTGCTCTTTCATACATGTAGATTTGGCCCCTCGAATCATTGGGGATGATATCGATTGCACAATTGTAGTGGGAATGTAAAAAAAACAGAGATCATAATGATTGGTTTCGAGGGGCCAAGAATTTCTGTAGGGGGCGTATAAAGCTTGAAGTCGGTGCGGAGAAGTATTTAGAAATAAAGGAAGCTATTAGTGTAATTATGAAAATAAAATATACTTCATTACGGAAGAAACGATCTTTGGTTCATCTGCCAAAATACATAATAGTCTCGATTGTAATTGTACCAGAGACAAAAAATATTTTTAGTCCCAGTTAAAAAAGCAACAGCTCTTTAGAACCTTTAGTCCCGGTTCGTGACACGAACCGGGACTAAAGATGACTTTAGTCTCGGTTTGATTACGTCGAACACGTCGTGGCTCGACGCGGATCTTTAGTCCCGTTGATAACACCAACCGGATTTTTTTGTTCCCTGTTGGTGTTAGTAATCAGGACTAAAAATAATTTTGTGTGTCGGCTGGTAACATCAACCCGGGACTAAAGATTGAGTGGCTTTTTATACTCTTCTTCATCCTCCAACCCGAGCCAGCTGTAGTTGTCTTCAAACTTTTGCTCTAGCTAGAGGGGAGGTGTTGCCAAAATTTTTTGGAAATTTTGTTTTAGTGATAATACACAAATCTTTACTACCTACAAGGTTATCAACTTCATCCTTTTATGATCTATGCTTAGCATTTTGCTTTTTTCGGTTGATTTCTATGTATTTTTATCTCTAGATATGTTTTGCAAAAATAAAAAGAGAAAATTTGTTTGGGTCTAACTATTTTACTAAGCACATTATATTATGTTGAGAAAATTGTTTGAAAAAATAAAGAGAAAGAAAAATATGCTTGGCACGTTACATTTATAGGTATTTTTTATGTATAATTTTATCTTAAAAATATTTATGAAAAATAATGAGAGAGAAACTTTTGGATAAAAAAGTTATAGAATAGAGGATAAAGGAAAAGATAAAGAAAATTTGATGTAGATTAGAAAAATATGGTAATTTAAAGATCGTTAAATCAGTTAGAAATACGTATATTAAAAGAACTTTAAAAATAATTAATTAATTTTATGTTTGCAACTTTAAAAGAACTTTTAAAAATAATTCTAATTTAAAAAATAATATATATATATATATATATATTACTATAATAATATTTAAATGGTTTTACTTTCGTGTATTTTTTTATAATTTTTGTGCATTTTATGTAGATGGATCGGCAATAGATGTATAACGCGGATCGACAGTCCACATAGTTTATTCAAGCCATGCATTATTTTTTGAGCGTGGTCGATGCCAACAAGCAGAAGGGTTTCATATATTGTCCATGTAAAAGTGCAAAAACGAGAAGGAGTAATCTACATCAAGAATTATTCGCCCACTTGTTTCAGTCGGGATTCATGCCTCACTACAATTGCTGGACATCGCACGGAGAGGTGGCGGTTGCAATGAAAAAAGATGAAGAATACGACGACAATATTCCGGACTGTGGTCAATACGGTGGGTTTGAAGAGAATACAGCGGGCGAGGTGGGCAGGGATGCAGAAGAAAATGACGGTGCCGATGACCTTGTCAGATGTTGCGTGACATACAGGGGGACTACGAAGGTGAAAGGAGGTCCAAAAATTGGAGCGTATGTTGGCGGACCACAAAATATTCTTGTATCCAGGCTGTGAACAGGGGCACAAAAAGTTGGGTACCACGTTGGAATTCTTGTAATGGAAGGCCAAAACTGGTGTCAGTGACAAGGCATTTGGCGAGTTACTAAAACTCGTGAAGAACATTCTTCCAGAGGGAAATAAATTTCCAGAATCAACGTACGAGGCTAAGAAGTTAGTCTGCCCTCTAAGACTGAAGGTAGAGAAGATACACGCATGTCCTAACGATTGTATCCTCTACCGCGGTGAGAAGTATGAGAACCTAGAAGCATGTCCGGTTTGTAAAGCACTTCGATACAAGATCAGACGAGATGATCCAGGCGAAGTTGACAGACGGTCTTCGAAGAAAAGAGTTCCTGCTAAGGTGATGTGGTATTTTCCTATAATAGCACGGCTAAAGCGTCTGTTCAGGAACAAAGAGCATGCAAGGATGATGCGCTGGCATGCGGAAGAACGCCAACAAGATAGCATGCTGAGACATCCCGTCGATGTGTCACAGTGGCGAACCGTCGATAAAACATTTCAAGACTTCGGAGAGGATGCAAGAAACCTAAGGTTCGGCTTAAGTACGGACGACATTAATCCTTTTGGAGAGATGAGCAGCGGGCATAGCACTTGGCCTGTAACGATGTGTATCTAGAACCTCCCGCCTTGGCTATGCATGAAGCGGAAGTACATTCAGATGTCGGTTATTATTCAAGGCCCGAAGCAACCTGGTAACAACATCGATGTGTACCTGAGACCGCTAATCGAAGATCTAAAACTACTGTGAAAGAAAGAAGGTGTCCCCGTGTGGGATGAGGATAAACAGGAGCAGTTCAACCTACGAGGGTTGCTGTTTGTTACCATCAACGATTGGCCTGCACTTGGCAACCTATCCGGACAGTCAAACAAGGGGTACAACTCTTGCACCCATTGTATGGATGAGACCGAATGTACGTACCTGAAACACTGTAAGAAGGTAGTGTACATGGGCCATCGTCACTTTCTTGTTGTAGGTCACCTTGTTCGGAGAAGAGGCAAACATTTTGATCAAAATATAGACCATCGTACTAAGCCAAAGCATCACAATGAAAAGGTCGTGTTTGCTATTGTGAATGACCTCAAAGTAGTATTTGGGAAAGGGACCTGGCAGCCAACCTATAGCAGTGAAGATGGTCACGCGACGATGTGGAAGAAGAAGTCAATTTTTTGGGAAGTCTTGGACGTCTGCCACGCAATAGACGTGATACACCTCACTAAGAACATTTGCGTAAACTGTTGGGCTTTCTAGGTGTATATGGAAAATCAAAAGATACACTTGAGGCACGTAATGATCTGAAACATATGGCACAACGCGACGGCCTTCACCCGCAACCAAAGGAGAAAGGAGCCCATTACCTAAGTCCAGCCAGCTACACTCTGAGCAAGACAGAGAAGGAAATAATGCGTGGAGAGCATCAAGGTACAATCTGGATACTCCTCAAATATAAAAGGAATAATAAGCACAAAGGATAAGAAGTTCACAAATCTAAAGTCCTATGACTGCCACGAGCTGATGACACAGCTGCTTCCCATTATAATTTGGGGTATCCTTCCCGATAATGTCCGGGCAACAATAACAAAGCTATGTGCTTTCCTAAACGTAATTTCACAGAAGATCATCGATCCAGACAGGCTAGAAGACTTTCAAAATGATGTGGTCCAATGTCTTGTCAGCTTTGAGATGATCTTTCTGCCTTCCTTCTTCAATATCATGACGCATCTCCTATGCCACCTTGTCAAAGAGATCCGTATCCTCGGTCCGGTATTCCTACACAACATGTTCCCTTTCGAGAGGTATATGGGCGTTCTAAAGAAGTACGTCCTTAACCGTTCTCGTTCGGAGGCCAGCATCGCCAAGGGATATGGAACAGAGGAGGTGATTGAGTTTTGCGTTGACTTTATTTAAGACCTTCGTCCCATCGGGGTGCATGAATGAAGCCATTAAGGTAAACTACGGGGGAAGGGAACTCTTGGAAGTAAGGCAGTAATGACCATAGACAATGACTTGTTCAGGAAAGCACATTGGACTGTGTTGCAACAATCTTCCTTGGTGGCTCCTTACATCGAGGAGCCCTTGGCTATTGTTCGCTCAGAAAATATTGCTCATACGGATGCCTGGATTATACGCCATCACATTGATGCATTGCCTGCTTGGCTGCGACAACGTCTCATTGGCAACGCGAGCATTGACCAACAACTAGCCTTCTTGGCGAGGGGACCATCTTGCTCGATCACCACATTCCAGGCATATGAAATCAATGGGTACACATTTTACACACGGGCCCAAGACTTAAAGAGCACAAATCAAAACAGCGTTGTCCACATCGATGCCGTGGGATACGATGCTACGGCTAGCACATATTACGACAACATCGATGACATATGGGAGCTGGACTATAGACCTCTGAAGGTCCCTTTGTTTTGGTGCCAGTGGGTTAGGCTCAATGGTGGAGGCGTAACCATTGATGCAAGTGGGATGACAACGGTCAATCTGAGCAAGGTTGGATACTCAGACGAACCTTTCGTCCTTTCGAATGATGTACGTTAAGTTTTCTATGTCAAGGACATGGCTAGCGAAGCAAAGAAGGAGAAAGGGTCCGACGAGCCAAAGCGCCACATGGTTCTCCCAGGCAAAAGGAAAATTGTGGGAGTGGAGGATAGAGCTGACGAAGATTACGATTAGTTTGATGGGCAACCTCCATTCGTGGTGGCGGTTGACCCGAGCATCCTCCTATCAAATGAGGACACTCCTTACTCACGCAACGATCATAACGAAGGAACAATTGTACGGAGAAAGTACATGAGGACAACCATCACTTAGCTAAATTTTTGTATGGACGATGTAAATTAGATTGTAACCATTTGAATTTATTGAATTTATTGTAAATAATTGTAAATTATTGAACTTATTAAATTCAACAATCACTTATTGTAAATTATTCAGTTTCTTGTAAATTATTATAAAGTATTGTAAATTATAGGAATTATTGAATTCAACAATCATTTAAAATACTTTAGAATAGGGAAAATGTTAATTCTATATGCTTATTAGAATTTAAAATAATTTTGAATGTGACAAATGATAATAATATATTATTATTAAAATTTAAAATAGGCCATATTTAATTATATTTGATTGTTAGAATTTAAAATAGTTTTCAAATAGGGCAAATGTTAATTATATATAAATTTAAAATATAATAGGGCAAATGTTAATTCTATATGATTATTTGAATTAAAATATATTATACGATTGTCGAATTTAAAATAGTTTTCAATTAGGGCAAATGTTAATTATATATGAATTTAAAATATTTTTGAATAGGGCAAATGTTAATTCTATATGATTATTAGAATTTAAAATATATTTGAATAAGGTCTTGTTTAGATATTTAATTCCGGTTGTTAACACCAACCGGAACAAAAAAAATTTTGAAAATACGAAAAAACATCTCTAGTCCCGGTTGGTGGCTCCAACCTGTACTAAAGATGCTCACCTACCAACGCCACGTGGTTGTTCCGCCATCTTGGCTCCAACCGGGACTAAAGAGTTATCTTTTGTCCCAGTTGAAGCCATCAACCAGGACTAATATATCTTTAGTCCCGGTTATTGGCTTCAACCGGGACGAAAGATCCCGATGACTATATATAGCAGGGGTCGTGATGGAACCAAAACACTTAGCCATTTCTCGCCCTCTTCGTCTTCGTTGCTGTCGTCGAACCCTAGAAGCCGCCACACTGCCGTCTTCTTCTCCAGCCGCTGCCGCCGTCGTCGCCTGAGAGTCGCCGTCGCCGGGGAGCCGCCGTCGCCAGCCGCTGCCGCCGCAGGTTAGATCCGAAGCCCTCTTTTTTTCCTTCGTCTCTGTGTGCCACGCGCGCTTAGGGTTTAGGCTGGTCCGGGCGCCATTGCCGCCATCATCACCATCGTCGCCGTCGCCACCGCCATCGCCGTCGCCGCCTCCCCTTCCCGCCTCCTTGACGCTCGCGCCGCCGCCCTTGACACCGCGCGCCCCGCATCCCCGGCGTATGCCACCCTCTCGCTCCCCTTGACGCGCCGCAGACGCTATCGCTGCCCGCCGCAGTCCTCTGCCGCCACCGCTGCAAATGTGATATATGCTTGAGTTATATACTTGAATTTTGAATGCAAATGTGAATATTTAAATGGACTTTGAATGCATATGTTAAATTTTGTATGCGAATGCTAAATGGACTTATGTTTACATTTAAATTTTGTGTATATATTTGTATTAAATGTGAATTTGTATTAAATGGATCAACTTATGTATTAAATGTGAATTTTGTGTGTATATTTGAATGGACTTAGATGGACTATAAATTTGAATGTGAATTTTGCGTATACTTATGTATTAAATGGACTTATGTATTAAATGTGTATTAAATGGACTTATCAACTTTTTATTTAAATTTGAATGCATGAATAGATTCAAATTTGAATATGAATGTGAACTTGTGAATGTGACGTGAATTTGAATTTTGCATTTACGAACGAACGAGAACGATAAAACGATAGAACGGACATGAACGAATGACCGAACGATACAACGAACGACAGAACGACCGAACGAACGACCAAACGACCGAATGACCGACCGAACGAATAAACTCTTTCGGTCGGTCGTTCGTTCGGACGTTGGGTCGTTCGGTCGTTCATTCGGACGTTCGTTCCATCGTACGTTCGGTCGTCACAAGGATTATATAGAATCAACGTACCTTGCCATGCATCCTCCTCTCTTTCTCTCCTCTCCTCTCCACTTCCTCTCCTCTCCACCTTATCTCCCTCACGTCATCCTCCTCTCTTTCTCTCTCAGCGAAAGAGTAAACGGTTAAAATATAGTCAATATAGAAAAACATAGAGAAAAAACCCAAAGAGAAGAAGAAGGAAAAAACATTACAATTTTTTCCTTCTTCATCTATTTGTTCTTTCTCTATGTATAACAGGAAAATATAGATAAAATCTGGCACATATTCGAGACAATTGTGCATATGTATAATTGCAACATTCTTCTGAAGAATGTAACCATTATGGATGTGCACAATTGGATCGAGTATCTGCCGGATTTCATCTATTTTTCCATTATTCTTCTCTTTGTTCTTTCCTTAGGTTTTTTTCTAGGCGATAGACTAAACAGTCAAAATATAGTAAATATAGAAAAACAAAGAGAAGAACAAGGAAAATATAGATGAAATCCGGCACATACTCGAGCCAATTGTGCATATTTATAATTGTGACATTATTCTGAAGAATGTCACCATTATGGATGTGCACAATTGGATCGAGTATCTGCCGAATTTCATCTATTTTTTTCCTTCTTCTTCTCTCTATTCTTTCTCTATGTTTTTTATAGGTAGACATACATGATTTAACTGAATAATTAATACATGTATTAACTGAATAATTTTTTCCTTGTCAAAATTCCGTAATTAAGTCCTCCAACTCACAACAATCAAATGGCTGATCGTGAGGATGAACAGTTTCTCCTTGATGAGATCGCACAGGGTAGCCACCAATATGACATTGAGGAGGAGAACGAGGATCCTAATCAATACCTCAACGAGCAGAGGAACGAGGAGGGAAACGAGGGCACCCAACCATTGGACAGAAGAGGGCACGCGGACAATGCGGTGTCAGCAAGAGAATTGAGGGTCGACATGTCATAATGGAAGTGGCACAAGACGGTCAACCAAGTGCCCCGGCCGACGCCGCAAGGATGTTTGTGGCACAGAGCGGATGGGTGATGAGGGATCATGTGCCCATCAGTGTTGTGAACTAGAGGCGATCAAGGACAGGAGGAGATGAGCAGAGCTATCTCCCAGACACAGAGAAAGAGACGCTATGGACGACAATGCTGCAGACGTTCACGATCCCAGAGTCAAAACATGCAAGGGTCAAGGAATGAACGTTAAAGAAGATGGCTGAGCTCTTCAAGAACTATAAGAAGGAGTTACACAAGAAATACATCTTGAAGGGCTAGAACCCAGACTTTGACAAGTTCTTAAAGCTCAGAGATCACTGGGAGGCCTTTGTGCAATACAAGACTAGGGAGCAAGCGCAAGCCCTCATTGAAAAGAACAAGGCCAACGTAGCCAAGGAGAAATACCATCACAAGCTAGGGTCGGGCGACTATCAAAAGGCACTGCAGAAATGGGAGAAGATGGAAGCCGACCTGGAAGCACGAGATATCGTTTCGGGCACAGCCAACTTGCCGGAATGATCAAAACATTGGTTCTATGCTCACGGCGGAACGCTTAATCCCGCCGATGGATCAGTAATATTCGGCACTGAAATCTAAGAAGCGGCAAGGAGATTGGAAGACGCACTGGAGGCCTCTGCCTCAGGCTCGTTCAAGCCCGACAAAGAGAAGGACGAGCTAACGCTTGCACTCCAGAACCCCGAGCATCCGGGATGAACGCAAGGAAAATGCATCGTTCCTTGAAAATACAGGTTTCAAGGGACGTCGACACATACAAGAGCCACATGAGAACGAAGCGAGAGACAGATGCAAGGTTCACAGAAATGGAGATCCATCTCCCACAGATCAATCAGATAGCGGAGCAAAAGGTAGCCAAAAGGATGGCAGAGGAGTGGAGCCACTTTGTTAGCCAACAGCCAGGTTCAGCAACAACAGCTCAACTACAACAGTATCGTAGCAGCTACGCTTCAACAGGAAATGAAAGTGAATTGGCCCTACAAGCTCTAGTGTGTCCGCCATGCCCTGTTGATGATATCACGCAGCGGACACCGTGTGAGCTGCACATTCCACTCAAGAACATAACAATCAAAGTATGTTTGTAGTTTTATGTTATATATTTTCCTTGAATAACTTGACAATCAAGGTTGATTACTAATTAATAAGCTATCTTCCCGAACAGGTGGTGTCGGGCATGGCGATTCGTGTAGACCAAGACGACACCTACCACTGCAGGCCCGTTCCACTGGGTTCTCAAAAGTTGAAATTGAACAGTGGAATGCGGATACGAAGATCTCGAGCTGGATGTCCCCCGAGGAGACGGGGAGATGACGCTAGGAAAAACAACTCATGGGATATTTTTTTGGAGGAGGCCCTTTATCATATTTCCCGGGCGAGAAGCGACGCCTTTCGTTCCTCCGTCGTCGCCTCCACGTGGACCGTCTCCTCCGCCTCCTCCACCTCCTACGTCGCCTCCATGAGCACTGACTCCTAAACGGTCGTCTCCCACTCCACAGCCTTCTCCGCCTCCTCTGTCGCCACAACGAGCACTGACTCCTAAACAAGAAGCAACTCAAACTCCTCCACCTTCATCGGCTCCTAAGGGCACAGCTCGCGGCACACGGTCAATGTCAAACGGTCTACCAAGAAGAAAGTTGCAAAGAATTGACCTGCTCCCGCCATCCCCAAAGAAAATGGGGTACGACACTCCAGAGGTGTTGCACGAGGCCGTCCAAGCTGAAGTAAAGGCACATTTCAAGCGTAAGTCTCTTGAAAAGCCTCCTAAAATCGCCCCGGAGATAAAGGCCTTTTTTAAGCAGACGTACCTAACGCCACAGCCTAAACCGCAACTGCAACCGCAGTCCGACTATGACAAGACTATTAGGAAGGCTTCTAGGAAGGCGCAAACAAAGGGAAAAGATGTACCACAGCTCGACATGCAGCCTCAAAAACCACTTCAGTTCAGCACGATTCCAATTGTTCAAATCGAGTTAAGACAATTTATGGAATCTGCGGCAATATCAATGGACCAATTGTCCGGACACGCATTGATGGCGAAGGCTGAGCTGAAGTACAAGTTCAAACTCAAAAAACCTCTTGTAAAGCCCAAACAAGTTAAAAATTTACCTACACGGATGTACCGCTTCCATAAGTGGTACATGCAAGAATCCAGCAAAGGTACAGAGATGATCATGAAAAAATACTCACTCGACTATTTCTTCGATGGAGGTGACCACTTCTTTATCCGCTTCGAAGACATATTCGACCTGTACCAGCTGGATGCCCTTGACGTCTCTCTTCTAGCCACACAGGTTTTGTAAGTGTCGTTCAGTTATATTTATTTTGTTCCTTAGCTCCTTGTATTTAGCTGACTAAAATTCTTTTAACCGTTGTAGAATGGCGATCCAATATTGTAACAAGACTGAATGTACCAAACATGGATTCATGGACCCATGAAAAATCAACACTGTGATGGTAGATCAATATCCGGAGCAAACAGAGGAGAACATATACGATATGCTGGTGCATCAGCATTACAAGACGTTTATACTTCTGCCATACAACACAGCGTGAGTTATTACTACCTTCTGTACAAATTTCAATCTTGTGCATATATAAAGTTTCATATGTGTCATTTCACGTAATTTGCAGATTCCACTGGGCTCTGTTCGTAATTAACATGGATCACTCGCGGATCCATTTCTTTGATTCAATGGATAAACTAGAGTCCACGTACGCAAAGATCTTTGAACTGTTAAACAGGTAATGCCATCTTACTTGCTATTGCATATATGCGGTTCTCGGATAATTACTCGCTAGCTTTCAACTGCACGTAGGGCATAGGCACGGCTCCGTGAGAAGGTTCGTGGGAATTGGAAAGATAAACTTTCTGTGAGGTTGAACTTTCCGTCGGTAACATGTTCCAAGATTGTATTGAATCATTAATTTGTTCTAAAATATAAAATGTATATTCAATCTGTCATCGTTTCTCCTTTAGTGTGCAAAACAGGCGAAGGGCTCAAACTTGTGCAGCTACTACGTCTGCGATTACATTCACCGCATAGTTACCGAAGTCACAGGTCCCTAGGATCTAGATGTACGTATAACAGCCATTCATACATTACGTCTCGATTTTTTTATTTATTTTATATATTTATTTCTTGTTTATTTGAATGACAACTTATGAAAGTAAGAGAAAACCTCCCCACGTGAGTTTCATACAGTTGCTCAAGAAAAGCGATGGGATTTATCAACGAGCGATTACTAATCCCACGGGAGAGTTCTACTTTAGTGTTAGCAACGTTGACCCTGGATCCACAACATAGAGAATTTTTTGTAACATACGATATAGAAAATATATGTGGATATTTTATATGTGTACATATTTTAGTAATATATGTATATATTTCCTTAGTTAAGTGCATTTGTATGTGTGTAAAATATATATTTATACATATATATGTATGTTGCATATATATGTATAAATATATGTGTGTGTAAAATATGTATGCATAATATATAATTAACAAGCAGCAAGCTAGCAGTTAGCAGAAGAAAATTAAAAAACAAAAAAAACTTTAGTCTCAGTTGATAACACCAACCGGGACTAACGATGACGGAGCCAGCCACGTGACGCCGCCATCTTTAATCCCGGTTAGTGTTATCAACCAGGACTAAATATCAATCTTTAGTCCCGGTTATTTCACCCGAGACTAAAATGCCGATCTTTAGTCCCGCTTTCGTAGTCCCGGTTCGATAACCGGGACAACATGGAGGTCACGAATCAGGACTAAAGCCCCTTTCTCCAGTAGTGCTAAACTCTATTTGATTCTTCTTTGCTTTCTAGCTAACTTTATTCGATTCTTCTTTGCTTACAAGTAATAGTTGGATAGGGTTTTTATTTTTTTGGTACGAAATCTTTTTGAGAGGGACTGGAATGTAGTATGTGAATGTGAAAATTTTGAACAATAGTATTAACATGAAATTTAGTTTCTAACAAATATGGGGAGATTTCAAATTCAAGAAGAATTTCATGAGTCATTAGTTGTTTCTTTCAAAATTAATTAAACTGGGAAATTTCAAAGTTATATATATGCTGGAGAAAATTCTATGGGAACTAGCCAAAATTTGTTCAGCTTTTACTAGTAGGTGCTCAACTGGGAGAGTTAATTTCGGAATTGTTTGTAGGAAATTTCGCGCAAAGAAGTACTTGAAATCGAAAGCATCACAACATGCTTGAAGTTAGTATAAAATAAATATAATGTCTCACGCAGTGCTGTGTTTCTGTTTTACTACTCGATGATAATTAGTGTTAAGTAACTACTAACTAACTACACTTTGACATTATGCAACGACATTTGATAAGAACTCCATGAGATGAGCTATATATCTCCGTGGTACGTACGTTCTTAAATTAAGGCTGCCTCTTTCTCCAGGTATATATGGGTCAGGGAATTGCTTGATGCGAAAGTGATGGCGTCGTGTCCGGCACAGTTGAAAAAATAAAAATAAAAAAAGCAAGAAAAGCTGATCTGCATTCCTGCTGCATGCCCTTGGCTATGGTCCCTACTCCCAACAACATGCTCCCTCCATAAAGCATTCCATCCTCTGTATGTCCACTTGCTGTCATTCGTTGCAATGTGTTCATATATTCTTGGTACTTGCCGCTTAACCGAATCATTTATGCTCTCAAAACATTCTGCTGATCTGCCAATATGAAGAGTACATGTACATATGGTTTACCTTTCTACGTGAAGCAACTGTGGCATATCAGTATGTCATTCACAATGTGGTATTGTGGTACCTTTTGCCAGTGCCCATGGAGATCTTTATCTGAATGTCCTTTTTCCAATTCTCTGCAGCAATCATGTGCAGTGCAGAAAGGAAAAAATGGATTTGGTAAAAGTTAAAAGAGCAGATGAATGGTGGCACTATTAATTAGCATAATTATCAAATGATTGGATTTTAGAATGAACAAACGCCTTATTAAAATGAAGACCTACAAGCTTTAATTTTGTGCCTGCTGCAGGAGCAGCATTGCGGAGCTCATCCATGGAAGAAATGCAGAGGTGCAAATTCTGAAAGAAATTAGCTCTTCTTGGGTGCAAGCCTGGACTTGATCTTCTCCACCTCCTTGATGCCAACCTGGAAGGCCTTGGTGAGCACGCCGTTGGGCACCTCCGGCGACGCCGCGAAGAGCGTCATGGCGAGGGACTGCGTGCCGGGCAGCTGGCTGTTGAAGGCGGATATAACGGCGGCGGGAGTGTCGCCGTTGTTCTTCTGGAAGTGCACCAGGCCGCGCGGGAAGACGAACACGTCGCCGGCAGAGATGATCTTGGTGTACAGCTTGTTGGCGGTGGTGACGAAGCCGACATCGAGAGTGCCCTGCAGGACGAACACCATCTCGGTGGCGCGCGGGTGGGTGTGCGGCGGGTTGAGGCCGCCGGGGGCGTAGTCGATCCGGGACATGGACACGCCCAGGGTGTTGAGCCCCGGCAATTTCTCCACGTTGGCGCTGGTCACCACCGAGCCGTACGTGTTGTTGGTGTTGCCGGCGGCGACAAGCCCCTTGAAGTAGAAGTCGTCTTCCGTAACCGCCGGCTTACACGCGAATCCATTTACCTTCAAGGCTGCACCAAACAAATTTATTTTCTTTAGTCTTGCTCGATCGGAGAACAAAACACAAATAAATTCTTTGACAAAACCTGAGGTGAGGTCGGCGACGCAGATGTCCTGGAGCAGGTCAGGGTCGCCGGCGGTGGACGACGAGGGGAGGAGGGCGAGGAAGAGGACGGACACAACGGCACACGGGAAAGAAGGCCTCGCCATTGCTATTGCCACTGCCTGTCCTGCTTGTTCCAGCCTGTGCTGTGGCCTGTCTGGGACCTGCCTCTTTTCTGCTGCTTTGTGCACACACCTTTACTACTCTTTCTGGCTCTTATTAATGACAGAGTGAATGACTTTGTTGGATGCTGGATGGACCGAAGATACGGTAGCACTACCTCCTCCCTAAAATATAAAAATATTTTAGATTAAACATAAATATTAAAAAATTAAAATTAAATGTGTGAAGGTTATGATTGATTAAAAAAATAATCGAGGATATTAAAAGATAAAGGTTATGATTGATTAAAAAGAAATAAGTTGTTATATTTTTAAACAGACGTTAAAGATTAGTAGTATTTATAACAGTTAAGACATGGGCGTTGTCTGAGAGATTCGAGAGGAAATCTAGAGCGAGTGATCTGAGCGTGAAGATATGTGACAATGTAGCAGCAGCTCAGCTAGGAGTGCGTCCTTTCACCCCAAGAAATGTGCTGGCTGGTAGTAGGAGGGGATTGCTGAAGCAGTACACAAGGAACAATGCAATGTGTGATTATTTAATTGCGCATCTCTTGATTTCATCCCGTGGGCAGATTTGTTTGGTACAGTCAGAGGGTATGGAAGTGTGCTACATCGGGCCCTAAAAAATTAATAGTGATGCCTTTCTGTTTTTGTAAGCTAGAAGTTGACGCAAGATCGGTCACGATGACCCAAGCAAACTGCGAAGTCGAAGTGCACATCGATCCAGAGCAGAGCAGTCCGTTATTCGCTGCTACATCATTAATATCTAATTCACTTATTTCTCTTACATAATTATTAAAAAATAAAAATCATGTTATAGCTGATAAATCTGTAACTCGTTTTTTCTCTCTTCTTTTTTCATTCATATAAACATAAATATAATAATTTGTACAGTATGCTTATATCACATCATTATACTTGTTCTTATTCCATTCAGTGGGCTGACGTGGCGTTCGGCCCGATGGTGCCATTGTGTCAACGAGGAATTTAGGTCCCGTTTACTTCCAGATTTTAAGTGTAAACTTTAAAAAAAAATTTTGAGGTAAAGTTTACACCCAAGAGAGGTGTTTACTTCCATCGATGTAAAGTTTTTGAGATGCTATAAAAATACAAATTTACCCTCTCTCCCTCTTCCCCGCGCCTCCTTCCTCCTTCCCTCTCTCCCTCGGCTCGGGCGGTGGCGGCCTCGGCGGTGGCGTCCGGATCCGGTGACGGCCTCAGCGGTGGCGGCCTCGGCGGCGGCGGTGGAGTCCAGATCCGGCGGCGGCCTCGGCGGCGGCGGTGGCGTCCAAATCCGGCGGCGGCCTCGGCGGTGGCGGCCTGCGGCTGCGGCGCGGACGACGACCCGGTCGGGGCTGGATACGGTGGCCTCGACGGCGGCGGAGACGCGGTCGCGGGCTGGTCGAGGAGGAGAAGGGAGCGGCGGGGAGGCGACGCCGGGACTGCCTGCGTTACGGGCGGCGAGCGGCGAACTAAGGAAGGCAAGCGGGACGACGACGAGAGCAGTGGAGCGCGAACCGAGACAGCAGACGGAAGTAGTGGAGCCGGTCAAGGTGGGCGGTGATGGCGTTGCGGGCGTAGAGCGAGCGATCCGGCGTCGAGGTGCGCGGCGGCAGCGGCGGCCGCGTCGGCCGGGAGCGTCCACGGGGGAGAGGGGAGAGAGGGGGGTGCTTGTGCAAGCTTACGTTTCCCCAAAAATTTTACACCTTTTTTGCTCTCAAACCTCCCAAATCCAAAAACTTTACAAGCCAACTTTACACCTACCTGTTTACTTCCAAAATTCCCAAAAACTATCTAAAATCCCAAATCTTTACACTATTTTACAGGAAGTAAACAAGGCCTCAAGCTTCACGTCCGCACGCAGCATATGCTGCAAGGAGCCACGGATCTCTGTAGAGCCCCACATTCTTCGTGTCGCCCGAGGCAAACCAAGTAGTGGCACTGCCCTCCTCCCTTCGCCCCAACCCAGTTACAAGATGCTCACTAGCTGCCGACCTCAATCCACTGCCCCCGAGCTCGATTCCTCGTAGCCAAAGCTTGAAAAATTAAAATATTATCTATAGCTAACCTAACCTAATAGCTCACTTATAATAGTTAACTGTAGACATAAATTATATCATTAATATCTAATCTGTTTTTTATTGAAGCTCGTATTGTAGCTGGTTACAAATCTATAACCCGTTTTTCTCGTCTTTGTTCCTCTTGTTCTCTTTGTTCCTCTTTCTCCACATAAACATAAATATGATGTTGATAATTTGTATAGCTCCACTTACATCATATTGCACTCGTTCTTACGCCATTCAGTGGGCTCATGTGTCGTTCGGCCCAACGGTGTCATCGTCCTAGCGAGGAATTTCGGCTCCATGTCCACACGCAACGTACCCCTGCGAGGAGCCACGGATATCTGCAAAGCTCCGCATTCTTCGCGTTGGAAGAGGCAAACCGACGAGTGGCACTGCCCTCCTCCCTCCGTCCCCAACCCAGTGACAAAATGCCCGCTAACCGCCAACCTTGATTTGTCGTCCCCCGAGCTCGATTCCTTGTCTCGTCGAAGCTCGGTCCGTCGTCGCCGAAGATCGAGGAGGAGGAGATTTGCACCGGGTCGCCTTGCGAATCGAAGAGGACAACCACAGGCGGCCCTGCTGTTGCTCCGCTCGATTGTTAATGGAGACGAGTCTGAGGATGCCATCGCCGCTCCTGGGATAGTAGGATGGGGCTTGTAACGGACGGACGAGAGTGTCGTCTCTTCCAATGGTCTTCATCTGCATATGCCGCGGTGGATGGTGGGTCAGCAATGGCTAGGAAAAAGCGCATGGAGTAAGACCATGTTTGGTTTATAGGAACTAAAATTAGTCCATGTCAAATCGAATGTTTAAATGTTATTTTGGAGTATTAAATATAGACTATTTACAAAATCTATTCATAATTGAATAATAATTCACGAAACGAATCTAATGAGCTTAGTTACGTCATAATTAAATGATGTGATACTACGGTAAATGATGTGGATTAATTAGGCTTAATAGATTCATCACGCGAATTATTCTCCGATTCTGTAATTATTTTTATAATTAGTGGTGACATCCTCAAAATATGCACGTTTGAAAATGTATAAAATAACGAAGAAATTTTTTGCGAATAATTCGTTGTATGTTCAGTGTTAAAACATTTAAAATCCCTAATATTATTAGCTTTTCCTTATTTTAATTTAGAAAATCAAATTTTATTAATTTTTTATCCTTATCTTTGAAAAGTCCAAATTTAACTTTTAATTCAAAGAAATTCCCAAAAATTGAATTTAAATTAATTTTAAACCCTAAATTAAATTGTTTCTAAATTTTCCCTAATTCTAATTTAAAAAATAAAAAATCAATTAAATCCTTATTCTCTATTTTTGAAAAACCCCAATTTGAGAAAAATTCTTAAAAACTGAGCTTAATTGATTTTAAATTCTAAATCAAATTCTTTTAAAATTTTTCCTAAAATTTTCTTTTCTTTCCCTTTCTTCTTTTTCCATCTTCTTTTTCTTCTTCTTTTTCCCTCCTTTCCTCATTTCCTACTTCCTCCTCCTCTGCTCGCTCCCGATCGCGCGCGTTGTTGCTTCGACCACCCGCACCGTGGGCGTCGCTCTCCACCGGAGCCACAACCGACTCCACAAGCATCCTCATCCCTCTTGTACAAGTGGCAACACACAATTGGGACGAACTCGTCATCGTTGAACCGCCATGGATGAATCGACCTTGCGCCGCCGCGCTATCCTGTACACGAACCGACATAGGAACCCTATAAATTGAGCATGCTAGGCTAAGAATAGTATACGAAAATTCTTCCTCATACTCTCCTCTTCATCCCTCTGAGGTTTTCCCCAAATTCTATACTTCGAATCGCTCGAATTTGAAAGAACACTGAAGAACCCTAATTTAGCCGCCAAGGTCAATTCTTCAAAATTCACCACAACCAGTTGATTTTTCTTCAAATTAAAGGTACCATCGTGCTCTATGGGTCTAAAACTTATATTCCCGTAACTTTGTCGAACCAAATAGTCGATGAGTCGCCAAAATTGCTCTACTTAGGCCACTACCACGCGCACGTCACCAAGACATTTCAGTGCATTCCCGGCCTATTGAATCACTTAGCTAGCTTCCCCATGATGTATATATGCTCAACCCCTCTTGCTTTCGCTGAACCATTGCTGAAAAGCCCTCGCCGATGAGCCTACCGGGCATGCTCTGCCCGGCCACCGTCGTGCGCATGTCGCCAAGCCATCCTAAAGCCTCTCCGGCCAAACTAACTATCTAGCTAGCTTCCCCGTGTGGTGTAGATATTCCTCAGCACCTTCCTTTGGCCAAACTATCGCCGGAAAGTCACGGCGACGAGAGCCGTCGCCGCCATGGCCGCCTCACCATCGTCGGCCCTTCCTACCCCTTCTCCGGCCTGGCCGAACCCTGAAATGGAACCCTCATGGTCTCTAGATCGTGTAGGAACCCCTGGTTTTCAAACTCTGGCCGTCCTTTGCCGCGCACACCACCTTTTTCCACACCGGCCGCCAGCGCTAGAAGAGAAGAGAAGAAGAAACAGAGAGAAGAGAGAGGAAAAGAGAGAAAAGAAAGAAAAAAGAAAAATAGAAAAAACAAAAAAATAGTTTGACCCTCATTGACTGCTTTCAAAATTTTATTTCATAATTTCTCTCATTCTTCTCAAACCTACCCATTTTTCCTTTTAAACTATTTTAAATATTTCTTTCAACTCTTTTTATTTTGTTCAAGCTCAAAATCCTAAATTTTAGGATCTAACAAATGAACCTCCTACTTAAATTTCAAAAATTATCTTTTAAACTTATTTTTGAATCTTTATATTTATTTGGAATTATTTGTTTAATTTCTTTTATCGATATACGATAGTGCAATAGATCACGGCGTCAAGTTCGCAAAGGGAACCAAGCTCGACCATATCATTGACGTAAACACCCTCGCTACTATACAAAAAGACGAAGGATTTGAGACCGTTGCACTCAAGGCAAGTCAAACTATTCTTGATCATTTAGTTTAAAAATAATAAGTTATCATGTTATAAATAATGTATTTAGTTAGAAATATTTCGGGATGGGTTAGATAGTTATAAACCATCATTTTATAGTAGATTTAAAAGTATTTTTAAATCATGCATGTTAATATTTTATGTAAGTCTTTCAATTCATACATATTAATATTTCATGTACTAGGAACATTCTATTAATTTATGTATAGAAAAGGAGAAGTTTATTATTTTATATTATTAGATATATTCTCCTTATCCTTAGACAAAATGCGGATAAGTTCAAATAATAAAATCAACATTATCACATATATTAATATTTTATGTATGGCCATAGAATGTCATTTTATCATTTCATGAATAAGAAAGAAAATGGCCAAATATTATATGTCATATAAGTGTTGGCGGTATGCCAGAAAACATAAAACTCTTATGCCAGAATAAGGACATAGTTTCGCCCATCCGATGGATCGGTTATACTGGCATAGCAACTATATGTTTCTCTCTGATCTCCCTGGGGACTTAGGAGATTTATGCGATTCTATGCATTAGAGATTTATAGTGTTGGAAAAGTCTCATTGGTGGACAGCTATGTAACAGCAGATAAAAATGCCAATACTAACCAGATTGGTACCGTCTGTTAAAATAGCCCAAGGTTTCACCAAGCGAGGGCAAGTGTGTGACGAGCAGGTATTAAATAGGAGATGGATCCACCAGTTACTGGTTAGAATTGGTGCTCCTATTAAGATAGCCATTCAGGTTCCGTTCACACATGAGAAAAGGTTAGAAATATATAAATGCTATGTTACCCTTTAGTTTGGCTAACTAAGGTTAATCCTCGGGTAAAGCTGGGCAAACACTGCAGAGTTGATTGTATTTGAATACGCCGTACTCCCGGTTAATGTAGTTGTGTCTATGGGTGAATCCAGATTAATGGCATAAGCAACGTTTCCAAAATGCCATCTTAAAATTTGAACATTCATATCTACGTAATTATAAGAAAGGGTAGAACCTAGAATCATGTTAAGGCTAGGCTTATGTTATCCCTTTTAAGTTATCATATATATCCATTTATACATAGTATAGAATCATGTTAGAACTTAGGTTCATGTTATTCCCTTTTAAGATATCTTGCATATTTATAGAAAGGGGTAGAATATAGAATTAGGCTAAAGTTCAGTTTATAATTCGTGTTCTTAAATGTTTACACATAGTATTCTAAAAGAAAAATAGGATATACCATCATGCTAAGGATAAATTTATAATTTATATTTCTTTTAAAAATATCCTGCATATTTAACCATGTGATGTTGAGTTCAGTTTGGCTTGCTGAGTACCATTCACTACTGGAGAAAGCATCTTTGGTTGAATTGCCAAAATCCACAATAGTCCTGGTTTGAGTTGTACCCGGGACTAAAAAATATCTTTAGTCCCGGTTCAAAAAGGCAACAGATCTCAAGAATCTTTAGTCCCGATTCGTGTAGTCCCAGTTCAAATCCTGTCAGAACCTGTTAGGAATCCGGGGATCTTAACACCAACCGGGACTAAAGATGTTATTTGTTGTCTCGGTTGGTGTTACCGACCGGGACTAAAGATTGTTTTGATCTTTCGTGTCGGGTGGTAACACCAACCGGGACTAAAGATGGGGTTCCTTTTTAAACTTCTTCCTCCTCCAGCCTGAGCCAGCTCCACTTGTCTTCAAAATTTTGCTCTAGCTAGAGGGGAGGTGCTGCCAAATTTTTTTGGAATTTTGTTTTGGTGACAATACATAAATCTTTGCTATCTACAAGGTTAGCAACTTCTTCCTCTTATGATCTATGCTTAGCACTTCGCTTTTTACGGTTGTTTTCTATACATTTTTATCTCTAGATTTTTATGCAAACATGAAGAGAGAGAAAATTTGTTTGGGACTAATTATTTTACTAACCACATTACATTGTGTTGAGAAAAAAGTTAGGGAAAATACAAAGGAAGAAAAGTATGTTTAGCACGTTACAGTTCTAGGTATTTAGTACGTACAATTTATCTCGTAAAATATTTATGAAAATTGATGAGAGAGAATCTTTTGGACAAAAAAGTTATAAAATAGATGACAAAGGAAATATTAGAAAATTTTATATTAGGTTAGAAAAGTAAGGTAATTTTGTTTGAGCTCGTGTAGTAGTAGTACTCGTGCATCTCCGTCATAATTGTAGCTGTGTAGGAGGACATCTTGATATACTCTCCGTTATTGTCTGATTACATATATATATATAATTATTGTAATAATATTTAAATGATTTAAATTTCGTGGATTTTTTCTTACAATCTTTGTGCATTCCATGTAGATGGATCGGCAATGGATGTACAGCGCGGATCGATGGTCGACAGAGTTTATTCAAGGCATGCATTATTTTTTGAGTGTGGCCGATGCCAACAAGCAGAAGGGTTTCATACGTTGTTCATGTAAAAAGTGCAAAAATGAGAAGGAGTGGTGGGGGTTGCAATGGAAGAAGATGAAGAAGACGACGACAACATTTCGGACTGTGATCAATACGGTGGGTTTGAAGAGAATACAACAGGCGAGGCGGGCGGGGATGCTAAAGAAAATGACGGGTCTGATGACCTTGGTCAGATGTTGCGCGATGTACAGGGGGACTGCGAAGGTGAAAAGGAGGTGCAGAAATTGGAGCTATGTTGGCGGATCACAAGACGTCCTTGTACCCAGGCTGTGAACAGGGGCACAAAAGTTGGGTACCACGCTGGAATTCTTGCAATGGAAGGCCAAAAATGGTGTCAGTGACAAAGCATTTGGCGAATTACTATAACTCGTGAAGAACATTCTTCTAGAGGGAAACAAATTGCTGGAATCAACGTACGAGGCTAAGAAGTTAGTCTGCCCTCTAGGACTGGAGGTACAGAAGATACACGCATGTCCTAACGATTGTATCATCTACCGCGGTGAGGAGTACGAGAACCTAGAAGCATGTCCAGTTTGTAAAGCACTTCGATACAAGATCAGACGAGATGATCCAGGCGAAGTTGACGGACGACCTTCGAAGAAAAGGGTTCCTGCTAAGGTGATGTGGTATTTTCCTATAATACCACGGCTGAAGCGTCTGTTCAGGAACAAGGAGCATGCAAGTATGATGTGCTGGCACGCGGAAGAACGCCTACAAGACGGCATGCTGAGACATCCTACCGATGGGTCGCAGTGGCGAAACATTGACAGAACATTTAAAGACTTCGGTGAGGATGCAAGAAACCTAAGGTTCGGCTTAAGCACGGATGGCATGAATCCTATTGGAGAGATGAGTAGCGGGCATAGTACTTGGCCTGTAACGATGTGTATCTACAACCTCCCGCCTTGGCTATACATGAAGCGAAAGTACATTCAGATGCTGGTTATTATTCAAGGCCTGAAGCAACCTGGGAACGACATCGATGTGTACCTGAGACCGCTGATCGAAGATCTAAAACTGCTATGGAAGAAAGAAGGTGTTCCCGTGTGGGATGAGGATAAACATGAGCAGTTTAACCTACGAGGGTTGCTGTTTGTTACAATTAATGATTGGCCTACACTTGGCAACCTATCCAGACAGTCAAACAAGGGGTACAACGCTTGCACCCGCTGTATGGATGAGACCGAGTGTATGTACCTGAAACACTGTTAGAAGGTAGTGTACATGGGCCATCGTCGCTTTCTTGTTGCAAGCCACCCTGTCCGGAGAAGGGGCAAACATTTTGATCAAAAGGCAGACCATCGTACTAAGCCAAAGCATCACAACGGAAAGGCCGTGTTTGCCATGGTGAAAGACCTCAAAGTAGTATTTGGAAAGGGGCCCGGCAACCAACCTATAGCAAGTGAAGATGGTCACGCGGTGATGTGGAAGAAGACGTCAATTTTTTGGGAGTTGCCCTACTGGAAAGTCTTGGACGTCCGCCATGCACTCGACGTGATGCACCTCACCAAGAACCTTTTGCGTAAACCTGCTGGGCTTCCTAGGTGTATTATACGGAAAATCAAAAGATACACTTGAGGCACGTAAGGATCGGAAACATATGGCTCAACGCGACGGCCTTCACCCGCAACCAAAGGAGAAAGGAGCCCAATACCTAAGTCCAGTCAGCTACACTCTGAGCAAGGCAGAGAAGAAAATAATGTTTGAATGCCTGGAGAGCATCAAGGTACCGCCTGGATACTCCTCGAATATAAAGGGAACAATAAGCACGAAGGATAAGAAGTTCACAAATCTAAAGTCCTATGACTGCCATGTGCTGATGACACAACTGCTTTCCGTTATAATTTGGGGTATCCTTCCCGATAATGTCCGGCCAACAATAACAAGCTATGTGCTTTCCTGAACGTAGTTTCACAGAAGATCATCGATCCAGACAGACTAGAAGACTTTCAAAATGATGTGGTCCAATGTCTTGTCAGCTTTGAGATGATCTTTCTGCTTTCCTTCTTCAATATCATGACGCATCTCCTATGCCTCCTTGTCAAAGAGATCCATATCCTCGGTCCGGTATTCCTACACAACATGTTCACTTTCGAGAGGTATATGGGCGTTCTAAAGAAGTATGTCCATAACCGTTCTCGTCCGGAGGCCAGCATCGCCAAGGGATATGGAACAGAGGAGGTGATTGAGTTTTGCGTCGACTTTATTGAAGACCTTCATCCCATCGGGGTGCCTGAATCAAACCATGAAGGTAGACTACGGGGGAAGGGAACTCTTGGAAGGAAGGCAATAATGAACTTAGACAATGACTTATACAGGAAAGCACATTGGACCATGTTGCAACAATCTTCCTTGGTGGCTCCTTACATCGAGGAGCACCTGGCGATTGTTCGCTCGGAAAACATCGGTAAGACGGATGCCTGGATTACACGCCATCACATCTATGCATTCCTTGCTTGGCTACGACAACGTCTCATGGGCAACGCGAGCATTGACCAACAACTAGCCTTCTTGGCGAGGGGACCATTTTGCTCGATCACCACATTCCAGGCATATGAAATCAATGGGTGCACATTTTACACACGGGCCCAAGACATAAAGAGCACGAATCAGAACAACGCTGTCCGCATCGATGCCGTGGGATATGACGGTACAGCTAGCACATATTACGGCAGCATCGATGACATATGGGAGCTAGACTATGACCTCTGAAGGTCCCTCTGTTTTGGTGCCAGTGGGTTAGGCTAGTGGTGCAGGCGTAACCATTGATGCAAGAGGGATGACAACGGTCGACCTGAGCAAGTTTGGATATTCAGACGAACCCTTCGTCCTTGCCAATGATGTACGGCAAGTTTTCTATGTCAAGGACATGTCTAGCAAGGCAAAGAACGGGAAAGGGTCCGACGAGCCAAAGCATCATGTGGTTCTCCTAGGCAAAAGAAAAATCGTGGGAGTCGAGGATAGAATTGACGATGATTACGATCATTTTGACGGGCAACCTCCGTTCGTGGTTCGCTTGACCCGACCATCCTCCTATCAAATGAGGACACCCCTTACTCACGCAACAATTATAACGAAGGAACAATTGTGTGGAGAAAGTATTTGAGGACAAACGTCACTTAGCTAAATTTATGTATGGACGATGTAAATTAAATTAAATTATTGAATATTATTGTTATCATTTGAATTTATTGTAAATTATTGTAAATTTGTCATATTAAATTATTGTATATTATTATTTAAATTTAAAATAGTTTTGAATTATAATTTAAAATACATTATAATAGGGCACTGTTGAAATATTTAATCTCGGTTTCAAACACAAACTGAGACTAGCAGGAACAGCGACCGGTCCGCCGCAGACCGGCGGTAGTGGTGGCGACGGGTAGTATTGCTTGATCACGACGGGCGGATAGGGGTAGTCCGCCGTCGCGCGCGTCACGGCGGCTCCCATGGTGCACCCGAGGCATTGAGACGGGAGAGGCAAACCATCGATCACAAGCATAAATAAAAATGAAATTTGGGTGATTTCTTGAGGAGTGGAGAAACCATTTTCAAAGTTTAATTATATGTTATAATATAATTTTAATACTCCATAATACAAATGTTAATTATATGTTATTATTTAAATTTATAATATTTTTCAAATAGTATATATGTTAATTATATATTATTATTTAAATTTAAAATATTTTTAAATATGACAAATGTTAATTATATGTTATTTTTAAATTTATAATATTTTTCAAATAGGCAATATGTTAATTATATATTATTTTTTAAATTTAATCTAGTTTTGTATATGACAATTGTTGATTATATGTTATTATTTAAATTTATAATATTTTTTAAATAAGCAATATGTTAATTATACATTATTATATAAATTTAAAAAAGTTTTGAATATGATGATTATAATTTAAAAGCTGTTAAAATATTTAATCCAGTTTTTAACACAAACCAGGACTAAAGATGAATTTGGATGGGCGGAAAACATCTTTAGTCCCGGTTGATGGCTTAAACCGGGACTAAAGATGCCCACCTACCTAGGCCACATGGCTGCCCCGTTATCTTTAGTCCCGGTTGATGGCTCCAACCGGGACTAAAGATCCTAGCTTTTGTCCCGGTTGAAGCTACCAACCGGGACTAAGGTATCTTTTGTCCCGATTGTTGGCTTAAACCGGGACAAAGATACGGTAACTATAAATAGCGGGGGCCTTGAGGGGATCCGAACACTTAGCCGTTTCCTTCGCAACGCCTCTTCATCGTCTTCATCTGCGTCGCCGATCAAGCCCTAGGACGCTGCCACCGCCGCGTCGCCGTCTTCATCGCCGTCTTCGTCGCCACGGGCCAGAAGCCGGAATCCGCCGCGCTGCCGTCACCGGGGTCGCCACAGGTTAGCCGCCGCCGCCGTGCCCTCTTTTTCGCCCAAATGTTAGGGTTTAGGGTTTTTGGGGGGGTTTTCAGGCCGGGGAGGAAACGCCACCGCCGTCGTCGCCACACGCACGGCGCCGCACGCCGCATGCCCCTTGCACGCCCTCCACGGCACCGCCGCCGCCCCCCGCCCCACACGCCCGTCACCGCCGTGCCTCCCAGCCCGCCGCCGCCGCCTGCCCCCACGCCGCCGCCTCCTGGTCAGCCCCGCCGCTCTGCCCTCTACCTCCCTCTGTTAATCAAATTATAATTGTGTAGAATTTTGCAAATTTTTGATTAATATGCATATGTGTCAAATGGACTTTAGAATTTGTATGTATATATGTGTATTAGATATATGTATATTTTAGAATTTTGTTTGTATATATGTGTAAATGGACTTTATGGACTTGTGAATTTTGTATGTGTAAATGGACTTTATATATGTGAATTTTGTATGTTTACATATGTGTAAATGGACTTGTGAATTTTGTATGTTTATTTATGGATTGTATGTTTAGAACTTTGTATGTAGGTGTATGTTAGAATGAATTTTGAATTTTGAATGTGTATTTAAATTTGAATGCATGAACATATTTAAATTTGAATGTGAATGTGACTTGTGAATTTTGTATTTTCGAACGAACGAGAACAATGAAACGAATGAACGGACGTGAACGGACGTGGATGAACGAATGGACGGACGAATGAATGAACGAACAAACGAGTTTCGTTTGGTCGTTCGGTCGGTCGGTCGTTCGTTCGTTCGGTTGTTCGGTCGTTCGTTCGGTCGTTACAATGTACATACGATAGAACGAATGGATGAATGAACAAACTTCATCCTCCTCTCTTTCTCTCCTCTCCTCTTATCTTTCTCTCCTCCAGACAATAGAACGAACGGACGAACGAACGAACGGATGTGAACGAATAATAGAACGGACATGAACGAACGATAGAACGAACGTGAATGATAGAACGAACGAACGATCGGTCGGTCGGTCGTTCGTTCGTTTGTTCGGTCGGTCGGTCGGTCGTTCCGTCGTTCGGTCAGTTGTTCGGCCGTTCATTCGGTCATTCGCTCGGTCGTTCATTCGGTCATTCGCTAATTCGGTCCGTCGGTCGTTCGTTCGGTCGTTCGTTCATTCGGTCGTTACAACGTACATAGGCATGCAACGTTCTCTTTCCCTCCTCTCCTCTCCACCTTATCTCCCTCACGTCATCCTCCTCTCTTTCTCTCCTCTCCTCCAGACAATCGTACCCACGGACGTGAACGAACGATAGAACGAACGGACGTGAACGAACGAACGATAGTTTTGTTCGTTCGGTCGCTTTAGGATTAGGGTTAGGGTTTAGGGCCAGATTTCATCTATTTTTTTCATCTTCTTTTTTATCTATATTTTTTACATAGACATACATGATTTCACTGAATAATTGATACATGTATTAACCAAATAATTTTTCTTTGTCAAAATTCTTTGATTAAGTTCTCAACCCACAACAATCAAATGGTGGATCATGACGAGGAACAGCTTCTCCTTGACGAGATCGCACACGGTAGCACAGAGTTTTACACTGAGGAGGGGACCGAGGATCCAGGCCAATACCTCAACGAGGAGGGGAACAAGGGTGGGGATGAGGAGGGAAATGAGGAAGTGAATGAGGGATCCGCCTCCATTGGACAGAAGAGGCCACGCGGGCAACGCGGTGTCGCCAAGTGCATCGAGGGTCGACACGTCATAATAGAAGTAGCACCGGACGGTCGACCAAGTGCCCCAGCGGACGCTGCAAGGAAGTTTGTGGCACATAGCGGATGGGTGGTGAGGGATCACGTGCCCATAAGCGTTGCGAACTAAAGGCGATCAAGCAAAGGAGGAGATGAGCAAAGGTATCTCTCGGACACAGAGAAAGAAATGCTGTGGACCACAATGTTGCAAACGTTCACCATCCCAGACTCAGAACAAGAAAGGGTCAAGGAATGGACGTTAAAGAAGATGGCAGAGCTCTTCAGGAACTATAAGAAATTTACACAAGAAATACATCCTGAAAGGCCAGAACCCAGACTTTGACAAGCTCCCAAAGCTTAGAGATCATTGGGAGGTCTTTGTTGAACAGAAGATTGGGTAAGAAGCGCGAGCGATCATTGAAAAGAACAAGGCCAACGCAGCCAAGAAAAAAAATATCATCATAGGCTTGGGTCAGGCAGCTATCAGAAAGCAATGCAGAAATGGGAGAAAATGGAAGCTGACCTTAAAGCGCGAGATATCGTTCCAGGCACAGCCATTTGGCCAGAACGTTCAAAGCATTCGTTCTATGCTCACGGCGGCTCACTTAATCCCGTGGATGGCGCAGTTATCTTTGGCGAAGAAATCCAAGAAGCCGGCCAAGATTAGAGGAGGCGGTGGAGGCCACTTCGTCGGGCTCGTTCAGCCCGATAGAGAGAAGGATGAGCTAACGCTCGCCCTCCAAAACCGAGAGCATCCGGGATGTACGCGAGGAAAAGGTGTCGTTCCCTGGAAATATGGTTTCAAGCTGACATCGAGACGCATAGGAGCCGCATGAGGACAAAGCGAGAGCACGATGCGAGGTTCGCTGAAATGGAGATGCGGATCTCGCAGATTGATCGAATTGTGGACGAAAGGCTGAAAGAGAGGTTGGCGAGGAGTGGAGCCATTGGGTTAGCCAACACCGGATCCAGCAACAAGCGCTGACTACACGGCGGCGCAGCTTGCGCTTCAAGCGGAAATGAAGGCGAGTTGGCCCCACAAACTGAACTATTTCCGCCATGCCCCGTTGATGACATCACGCAGCGGACACCATGTGAGCTGCACATTCCGCTAAAGAACATAACAATGAAGGTATGTTCATACTTTTATGTAGTATATTTCCTTGAATAAGCAATGTTCTCGAACAGGTCGCGTCGGGCATGGCCATTCCAGTAGACCGAGACGGCACCTACCACTGTCGGCCCGTTCCACGTGCGTACTCGGAAGTAAAAATTGAACATGTGAAATGCGGCTATGAAGATCTCAAGCTGGATATCCCCGGACGAGACGGGGAGACGACGCTAGGAGAAACATCTCACGGAATATTTCTTTGGAGGAAGCCCTTCATAATATTCCCCGGACGAAGAACGTCTCCTATCGTTCCACCGTTGTCGCCTCCACGTGGGCTGTCTCCTCCACCCCCTTCGCCGCCTCCGCCTCCTCCGCCTCCTGCGTCGCCTCCATGAGCACTGACTCCTAAACAGTCGTCTCCAACTCCACCGCCTTCTCACCCTCCTCCGTCGCCACAACAAGCACCGAGTCCTATACGGTCATCATCAAAGAGCGCGCCGTCAATATCAAGCGGTCTCCCAAGAAGAAAGATTCAAAGAATTGAGAAGACTCCGCCACCCGCATAGAAGCTTTCATACGAGAAGACTGATGAGGAGCTTGAAGAAGCCGTCCAAGCTGAAGTCAAGGCCCACTTCGGAAAGAAGTCTCCTAAGAAGCCTCCTGAAATCCCCCAAGAGACCAAGGACTTCTTCAAGAAGACGTACCTAATGCCACAGCCTGAACCGCAACCTCAACCGCAGTCCGACTATGACAGGACTATTCGGAAGGCTGCTGGCAAGGCAAAGAGAACAGGGCAAAGATGTACCCCAGCTCGGCATGCGGCCTCAGAAACCTCTGGAGTTTAGCATAGTTCCAAATGTTAGATCAGAGTTAAGACAATTTATGGAATCTGCTGGAATTTCAATGGATCAATTACACGGCCGTGCTCCCCTGGCGAAGGCTCCGTGGAAATACAAGTTCACACTTGGAAAGTCTCTTGTAAAGCCGGATCAAGTGAAAAAGCTATCTACACAAATGTACCGCTTTCACAAGCGGTACATGCAAGAATCCAGCAAGGGTGGAGAGATGGTAACGGGCAGATATTCACTGCACTATTTATTCGATGGAGGTGACCACTTCTATATCCGATTGAAAGACATATTCGACCTGTACTAGCTTGATGCCCTCGATGTCTCACTTCTAGCCACGCGGGTTCTGTAAATATCGTTCTGTTATTTTGTTTCATACCTTCTTTATTTAGCTGACTAAAATTCTTTTTAACCGTTGTAGAATGGCGATCCAATACTGCAACAAGCACGGCTGTACCAAACATGGATTCATGGATCCACGCAAAATCAACGGCGTATTGGTTGATTAATTTCCTGATCCAACAATGGACAACATATACAATGCGCTAGTGCAGAACCACTTCCGGTCGTTTATCCTTCTGCCCTACAACACTGCCTAAATTTTGTCTTCCTTACGTACCGATTTCAATCTCGTGCCACGTGGCGTCGCCATCTCTAGTTCCGGTTGGTGTTACCAATCGGGACTAAAGATGCATCTTTAGTCCCGGTTATTTCAAGCGGGACTAAAGAGCGCGATCTTTAGTCCTGGATTCGTAGTCCCGGTTTGACAACGAGGACTACAGGGGGTTGCCAACCGGGACAATAGTGGGGTTCTCCACAAGTGATTGCTTCTCATCCTTGCATATAATATTTTTAGGAAACCCTGAAGCAGATGAAGAACTCCCAAGTAACCTAGAGTACTTGGAAGACGAGTACGATTTCTAGGTTAACTCTATACTCGGGCTATCCCTGTAAAAGTATCGTGACTTTCTTGTATTGTATGGTTTGTATTTAAACATTAATAATTAGTAGTTTGTAATAATATATGAAGTTTTTATATTAGTACTATCTCACGCATAACCGGATTTTTGGAAGGTTATGTGGTATTGTGGGAGTTGATCTCTTCGAAGGATACCTCACATTAGTTCATGTTTATTTTTAAATTAATTTTTAAATATCGATATGATATGGATTAAAGAGCAGTCTGAATTCAAACACGTCCATTTGGAGGAGGAAGAAAAACGCGATTTCGCATGCTCGATCTACCTGCATTGCTCTGCTTGACGATGGGGAATAGATGAGCTGGAGGAGAAGCATAGGAAGGTGTGGGGCCCATAAAATATGTTTTTAATCAGTAGTACCACTATCAGCTGCATGCACATGTGGACTCGTGCTAAGGTTAGCGTTAGATTAGTCGTCGGCTCTTCTGTCTCCTTAATTCTCAATCCTAAATGTGGATGATAGAAACGTGCACTACTAGAGAAAGCCACACTAGTCCTAGTTCGTAACCCTCAGTAGTTCCGGTTGTCAAACCGGGACTACGAATCCGGGACTAGAGATGGACTATCTCTAGTCCCGGTTAAATAACCGGGACTAGATATGCATCTTTAGTCCCGGTTGAAGCCACCAACCGGGACTAAAGATGGCGGAGCCACGTGGCCGGCTGCAACATCGTTAGTCCCGGTTGTTGGCTCCAACCGGGACTAAAGATGGCGCATTCGGACACGTGGCTCCGCCATCTTTAGTCCCGGTTGTTGTCATCAACCGGGACTAAAGAATTTTTTATATTTTTTAATTTTCTTCTTTCTCCAACATGGTACATGCTATATATTACACACATATATTATATATTACACATATACATCTTTTACACACATATATTTATACATATATATTATATAATATATATGTATAAATATATAAGTTACACACATATAAATGAACTTAAGAAAGGAAATATATACATGTAATATATTACCAAAACATATACACATATGTACAATATCCACATATATTTCGTATGTTACGAAACATTGTCTATTTTGTGGATCTGGTGGTTAAGTTACTTAAATTAAAATAGAACTCCCCCGTGGGATCAATGATCTGCTCGTTTATAAATCCCATCAATTCTTCTTGAGCGGCTTGTATGAAAGTCTCGTGGGGGAGGCTGTCTCTTACTCGCATAAGCTATCATTAATTCGATCAAACGAGAAATAAATATATGAAGTGAATAAAAAATCGAGAAGTAATGTATGAATGGCTATTATACATACATCTATATCATCGATAGTTGTGACATCGGTCATAAAGCGGTGAATATAGTCGCATACGTAGTATCTGCATAAGTTGGTGCCTTGCGACTGTTCTGCACACTAAAGAGGAAACGACGACAGATTTAATATACATTTCATATTTTAGAACAAAGTAATAATTCAAAACAACTTTGGAGCATGTTACTCACTGGAAAGTTCATCCTCACGGAGAGCTTATCTTTCCAATTTTCGCGAACATTAGTCTGAAGCCGTTCCCATGCCCTACGTGCAGTTGAAAGTTAGCTAGTAATTATCAGAGAACCGCATATATGCAATAGCTAGCAAGTAAGATGGCATTACCTATTTAGCAGTTCAAATATCTTTGCGTACGTGGACTCTGGTTTATCCATCGAGTCAAAGACATGGATCCACGAGTTATCCATGTCAGTTACTAACAGAATCCAGTGGAATCTGCAAATTGGTTTAGATGACACATATGAAAATTTATGTATGCACACGGGATTGAAATCGGTACGGAAGGAAGAAAATACTTACGCAGTGTTGTAGGGCAGAAGGATAAATGACCGAAAATGGTTTATCACCAGCGACTTGTAAATGTTGTCCAGTGTTGGATCAGGAAAATGATCAACCAATACACCGTTGATTTTACGTGGATCCATGAATCCATGTTTGCTACAGTCGTGTATGTTGCAGTATTGCATCGCCATTCTACAACGGTTAAAAAGAATTTTAGTCAGCTAAATACAAGAAGGTAAGAAACGAAATAACAGAATGTTACTTACATAGCCCGTGTGGCTAGAAGTGAGACGTCGAGGGCATCAAGCTGGTACAGGTCGAATATGTCTTCGAATCGGATATAGAAGTCGTCACCTCCATCGACAAAATAGTACTGTGAATATTTGCCCGTTACCATCTCTCCACCCTTGCTGGATTCTTGCATGTACCACTTGTGGAAGCGGTACATCTGTGTTGGTAGCTTTTTCACTTGATCCGGCTTTACAAGAGGCTTTCCAAGTTTGAACTTGTATTTCGGAGCCTTCGCCGGGAGCACGGCCGTGTAATTGATCCATTGAAATTCCAGGATTCCATAAATTGTCTTAAGTCGATCGACATTTGGAACACCGAAGGGGTACATCTTTGCCCGTCCTCTTCGCCTTGACAGCAGCCTTCCGAATAGTCCTGTCGTAGTCAGACTGCGGTTGAGGTTGTGGTTTAGGCTGTGGCGTTAGGTACGTCTTCTTGAAGAAGTCCTTGGTCTCCTGGGGGATTTCAAGAGGCTTCTCAGGAGACTTCTTTCTGAAGTGAGCCCTGACTTCAGCTTGGACGGCTTCTTCAAGCTCCTCTAGAGTCTTCTCGTATGAAAGCTTCTGTGCGGGTGGCGGCGTCTTCTCAATTCTTTGAATCTTTCTTCTTGGACGACCGCTTGATATTGACGGTGCGCTCTCTGATGATGACCGTTTAGGAGTCGGTGCTCGTTGTGGCGACGGAGGAGGGTTGGAAGGCGATGGAGTTGGAGACGACCGTTTAGGAGTCGATGCTCGTGGAGGCGACGCAGGAGGTGGAGGAGGCGGAGGCGGTGAAGGAGGCGGAGGAGACGGCCCAAATGGAGGCGGAGGAGACGGCCCACGTGGAGATGAAGGAGACGACCCACGTTCGGGGAATATTATGAAGATCTTCCTCTAGAGAAATATTCCGTGAGCTGTTTCTCCTAGCGTCAGCTCCCCGTCTCCTCCGGGGATATCCAGCTCGAGATCTTCATAGCCGCGTTCCACCTGTTCAATTTCAACTTTCAAGTACGCAGGTGGAACGGGTCGGGAGTGGTAGGTGCCGTCTCGTTCTACTGGAATGACCATGCCCGACACGACCTGTTCGAGAAGATTGTTTATTAGTTAGTAATGAACATTGATTGACAAGTTATTCAACGAAATATACGTACAACATAAAAGTACGAACATACCTTTTTTTATGTTCTTTAGCGGAATGTGCAGCTCACATGGGGTCTATTGTGTGATGTCATCAACGGGGCATGGCGGACCCGGTTCAACTTGTGTGGCCAAATCGCCTTCATTTCCAGTTGAAGCGCAACCGCGCTGCGCCTTCGTAGTTGAGCGGCCGTTGCCGGATCAGCCGTTGGCTGGAACCCAATGGCTCCGCTCCACTGCCAACCTTATGGTCAGCCTTTCGTCCATAATCTGATCAATCTGCGAGAGCCTCATTTCCATCTTAGCGAACCTCGCATCGTGATCTCGCTTTGACCTCATTCGGCTCTTGTATGTGTTGATGTCAGCTTGGAACCCGTATTTCCAGGGGATGACGCCTTTTCCTCGTGTTCGCCCCGGGTGCTCTGGGTTTTGGAGGGCGAGCGTTAGCTCGTCCTTCTCTCTGTCGGGCCTGAACACGCCCGAGGAAGTGGCCTGCAGCGCTTCCTCTAACCTCCGTCCGGCTTCTTGAATTTCATCACAAAAGATAACAGTGCCATCGACGGGATTAAGTGAGCCGCCGTGAGCATAAAACCATTGCTTTTCTCGCTCCGGCCAGGTGGCTGTGCCTGGAACGATACCTCGCGCTTCATGGTCGGCTTCCAGTTTCTCCCATTTCTCCATTGCTTTCTTATAGCCACCTGACCCAAGCTTGTGACGGTATTTCTTTTTAGCTGCATTGGTCTTGTTCTTTTCCATGATAGCTTGTGCTTCTTCCCCAGTCTTGTGTTCAACAAAAGCATCCCAATGATCTCTGAGCTTTGGGAACTTGTCAAAGTCAGGGGTCTCGCCCTTCAGGATATATTTCTTGTGTAACTCTTTCTTGTAGTTCCTGAAGAGCTCTGCCATTTTCTTTAACGTCCATTCCTTAACCCTTGCTTGTTGTGAGTCTGGGATGGTGAACGTTTGCAGCATTGTAGTCCACAGCATTTCTTTCTTTGAGTCTGGGAGATAGCTCTGCTCATCTCCTCCTGTCCTTGATCGCCTCCAGTTGGCAACGCTTACGGGCACGTGATCCCTCACCACCCATCCGCTGTGCGCCACAAACTTCCTTGCGGCGTCCTCTGGGGCAATAGGGCGACCGTCAGATTCTACCTCCGTTATGACATGTCGACCCTCTATGCGCTTGTTGAGACCGCGTTGCCCGCGTGCCCTCTTCTGTCCAGCGGAGGCGGAGGCGGAGCCCTCATTCTCCTCATCGTTCCCCTGCTCGTCCCCCTCCTCGTTGAGGTATTGATTTGTATCTTCATTCCCCTCCTCGTTGTAAACCTCTGTTCCTCGTGCGATCTCATCATGGAGATGCTATTCCTCGTTACGATCCGCCATTTGATTGTTGTGAGTTGAGGACTTAATCAAAGAATTCTAAAAAAAAATTATTCGGTTAATACATGTATCTATTATTCAGAAAAATCATGTATGTCTACGTAAAAAAATGACAAAACGAAGAAGATGGATTCAGAATCATATATTATCTCAATCATAGAAAAGACTTGTGAAGAAAATCACGTTCTATATTTTCTTTTTTCTCTTTTTTTTCTCTTTGCTAGAACACGACTGACCGACCGTTCGTTATATCATTCACGTCCGTGAGTATGTTCATCTGGAGGAGAGGAGAGAAAGAGAGGAGAAAGATGTGAGGGAGATAAGGAGGATGGGATTTGAAGTGGAGAGGAAATGAAAGATAGAGGAAAGGAGACGTCCGTTCGTCCACGTTCGTTCGTCCGTTTGTTCGTCCATTCGTGAACGTCCTTTCGTCCACGACCGAACGAACGAACGAACACTCGTTCGTTCATCTGTCCGTCCGTCCATCCGTCCGTTCGTTCGTTCACGACCGTTTGTTGATTTTAGCGTTCTCGTTCGTTCAAAAATACAAAATTCACAATTCACATAAACATTCAAATTTCAAATTTAAATACATATTCAAAATTCTCAACAGTCCGATAACAGTCCATTTACATATAACAGTCCATTTACATACAAAAATCATATATTCAAAATACCCATACATACAAAATTCATATATTCAAAATACACATATATTCAAAATACACATATACTCAAAATTCATATATTAACATTCACAGAGTGTGGCAGCGGCGGCGGTGGCGTGGAGTGGAGGGCGGCGCACGGCCGTTTAGGGTTTAGGGCCGGCCGGCTAAGGGCCGTGGGGAGGCGCAAGGGAGTGGGCGGCGTGGGGAGGGCGGCGGCAACGGCGACCGCGACGATGGCGGCGATGGCGATGGCGTCGACGGCGGCCAAACCCTAGCGCATAATGTTGGGAAATCTTACGAGGGTGGCGGTGCTAACCTGCGACGGCAACGAAGACGCGGAGTGGAGGTTCTCCACTGACAAAGACGGCGTGCTGCGGCGTCGACCTGGGGCTCAGCGACGGCGACGAAGACGAAGACGATGCAGTTCCGAAGTGCGAAAACGACTAAGTGTTGGATCCCCAGTGAGGCCCTTGCTATATATAGTCACGGCGTCATTTGTCCCGGTTGAATCCAACAACCGGTACGAAAATACTTTACTCCCGGTTGGTGGCTCCAACCGGGACAACATGAATATGAACATTAGTCCGGTTAAAGCCACCAACCGGGAGTAAAGATGTCGCCCGGTTGGTGGCTTCAACCGGGAGTAAGGATCATATCTTTTGTCCGGTTGAATCCACCAACCGGACAAAAGATTCCAGGGCAGCTACGTGGCGCAGGTAGGTGGACATCAATAGTCCCGGTTGGTGGCTCAAATTCACCTCTAGTCCCAGTTTTTTTAACAAACCGGGACTAATTATTATAATGCCCTATTCTATTGTATTTTACATTCATATATAATTATAATGTTCAAATGTTAATATATTTTATATTCATATATAATTAACATATGTTTATATATAATTAACATGGTGTTTCATTAAAAGATCAGGTGGATGGGAAACCTACTACTAGGGATAGTACCAAGGTTCCTGATGTAATTATAGATCTTGAAGAAGGTCAAGTGGAAGACATGGATCTTTCAGATGTAGATGAATAATATTCAATGATTCAATTTAATTTACATCGTCCATACATAAATTTAGCTATGTAACATTTGTCCTCACATACTTTCTCCGCACAATTATTCCTTCGTTATGATCATTGCGTGAGTAGGAGGTGTCATCATTTGATAGAAGGATACTCGGGTCAACCGCCACCGTGAACGGAGGTTGCCCGTCAAACTGATCGTAATCTTCGTCAGTTCTATCCACGACTCCCACGATTTTCCTTTTGCCTGGGAGAACCACGTGGCGCTTTGGCTCGTCAGACCCTTTCCCCTTCTTTGATTTGCTAGCCATGTCCTTGACATAGAAAACTTGTCGTACATCATTGGCAAGGACGAAAGGTTCGTCTGAGTATCCAACCTTGCTCAGGTCAACCGTTGTCATCCCACTTGCATCATTGGTTACAGCTCCAGCACTGAGCCTAACCCACTGGCACCGAAACAGAGGGACCTTCAGAGGTCCATAGTCCAGCTCCCATATGTAATCGATGCTGCCGTAATATGTGCTAGCCGTACCGTCGTATCCCACGGCATCGATGCGGACAGTGCTCTTCTGATTCGTGCTCTTTAAGTCTTGGGCCCGTGTGTAAAATGTGTACCCATTGATTTCATATGCCTGGAATATGGTGATCGAGCAAGATGGTCCCCTCGTCAAGAAGGCTAGTTGTTGGTTAATGCTCACGTTGCCCATGAGACGATGTCGCAACCAAGTAGGGAATACATCGATGTGATGGCGTGTAATCCAGGCATCCGTCTTACCGATGTTTTCTGAGCGAACAATCGCCAAGTGCTCCTCTATGTAAGGAGCCACCAAGGAAGATTGTTGCAGCACGGTCCAATGTGCTTTCCTGTACAAGTCATTGTCTATGTTCATTATTGCCTTCTTTCCAAGAGTTATCTTCCCCCGTAGTCTACCTTCATGGCTTGATTCAGGCACCCCGATGGGATGGAGGTCTTCAATAAAGTCGACGCAAAACTCAATCACCTCCTCTGTTCCATATCCATTGACGATGCTGGCCTCCGGACGCGAACGGTTACGAACGTACTTCTTTAGAACGCCCATATACCTCTCGAAGGGGAACATGTTGTGGAGGAATACCGGACCGAGGATATGGATCTCTTTGACAAGGTGGCATAGGAGATGCGTCATGATATTGAAGAAGGAAGGCGGAAAGATCATCTCAAAGCTGACAAGACATTGGACCACATCATTTTTAAAGTCTTCTAGTCTGTCTGGATCGATGATCTTCTGTGAAATTGCGTTCAGGAAAACACATAGCTTTGTTATTGTTGCCCGGACATTATTGGGAAGGATACCTCGAATTATAACGGGAAGCAGCTGTGTCATCAACACGTGGCAGTCATGGGACTTTATATTTGTGAACTTCTTATCCTTCGTGCTTATTATTCCCTTTATATTCGAGGAGTATCCAGACGGTACCTTGATGCTCTCCAGGCATTCAAACATTATTTCCTTCTCTGCTTTGCTCAGAGTGTAGCTGGCTGGACATAGGTATTGGGCTCCCTTATCCTTTGATTGCGGGTTAAGGCCGTCACGTTGTGCCATATGTTTCAAATTGTTACGTGCCTCAAGTGTATCTTTTGATTTTTCGTATACACCTAGGAAGCCAAGCAAGTTTACGCAAAGGTTCTTGGTGAGGTGCATCACGTCGATTGCGTGGCGGACGTCCAAGACTTCCCAGTAGGGCAACTCCCAAAAAATTGACTTCTTCTTCCACATCGCCACGTGACCACCTTCACTTGCTATAGATTGGTTGCCGGGTCCCTTTCCAAATACTACTTTGAGGTCTTTCACCATGGCAAACACGGCCTTTCCGTTGCGATGCTTTGGTTTAGTACGATGGTCTGCCTTTTGATCAAAATGTTTGCCTCTTCTCCGGACAAGGTGGCTTGCAGCAAGAAAGCGACGATGGCCCATGTACACTACCTTCTTACAATGTTTCAGGTATGTACACTCAGTCTCATCCATACAGTGGGTGCAAGCGTTGTACCCCTTGTTTGACTGTCCGGATAGGTTGCCAAGTGCAGGCCAATCATTGATGGTAACAAACAGCAACCCTCGTAGTTTAAACTGTTCCTGTTTATCTTCATCCCACACGGGAACACCTTCTTTCTTCCACAGCAGTTTTAGATCTTCGATCAGCGGTCTCAGGTATACATCGATGTCGTTACCAGGTTGCTTCAGGCCTTGAATAATAACCGACATCTGAATGTACTTTCGCTTCATGCATAGCCAAGGCGGGAGGTTGTAGATACACATCGTCACAGGCCAAGTGCTATGCCCGCTGCTCATCTCTCCAAAAGGATTCATGCCGTCCGTGCTTAAGCCGAACCTTAGGTTTCTTGCATCCTCGCCGAAGTCTTCAAATGTTTTGTCGATGTTTCGCCACTGTGACCAATCGGCGGGATGTCTCAGCATGCCGTCATGCAGGCGTTCTTCCGCGTGCCAACGCAACAATTTTGCATGCTCCTTGTTCCTAAACAGACGCTTCAGCCGTGGTATGATAGGAAAATACCACATCACCTTAGTAGGAATCCTTTTCTTCGAGGGCCGTCCGTCAAATTCGCCTGGATCATCTCGTCTGATCTTGTATCGAAGTGCTTTACAAACCGAACATGCTTCTAGGTTCTCGTACTCCTCACCGCGGTAGAGGATACAATCGTTAGGACATGCGTGTATCTTCTGTACCTCCAGTCCTAGAGGGCAGACTAACTTCTTAGCCTCGTACGTTGATT
This sequence comes from Oryza australiensis, assembly GCA_019925245.2. NCBI lineage: Eukaryota > Viridiplantae > Streptophyta > Magnoliopsida > Poales > Poaceae > Oryza > Oryza australiensis. The sequence goes on from JAIFGZ020000210.1 coordinate 171,265, forward strand.
CCGGCAATTCGTTTCCCTCTGGAAGAATGTTCTTCACGAGTTTTAGTAACTCGCCAAATGCCTTGTCACTGACACCATTTTTGGCCTTCCATTGTAAAAATTCTAACGTGGTACCTAACTTTTTGTGCCCCTGTTCACAGCCTGGGTACAAGGACCTTTTGTGGTCCGCCAACATACGCTCTAATTTCTGCACTTCCTTTACACCTTCGCAATCCCCCTGTACGTCGTGCAACATCTGACCAAGGTCATCGGCACTGTCGTTTTCTTCAGCATCCCCGTCCGCCTCGCCTACTGTATTCTCTTCAAACCCACCGTATTGACCACAGTCCGGAATGTTGTCGTCGTCTTCTTCATCTTCTTCCATTGCAACCCCCACCTCTCCATGCGATGTCCAGCAATTATAGTGAGGCATGAATCCCGACTAAAACAAGTGGGCATAAATAATTCTTGATGTAGAATACTCCTTCTCGTTTTTGCACTTTTTAGATGGACAATGTATGAAACCCTTATGCTTGTTGGCATCGGCCACACTCAAAAAATAATGGACGCCTTGAATAAACTCTCTCGACCGTCGATCCGCGTTGTACATCCATTGCCGATCCATCTACATGGAATGCACAAAAATCGTAAGAAAATTCCACGAAATTCAAATCATTTAAATATAACATCAATACTTATATGTATATAATCAGACAATTATTATATACTAATCCAATATACGTAATGTGTTGTTCTTAAAAAAATAGAATTATTTTTAAAAGGTCTTTTAAAGTGATAAGCATAAAATTAATTAATTATTTTGCATCTATTTTAAAAGGTCCTTTGTCATCTATTTTATAAATTTTTATCCAAAAGATTCTTTCTCATTATTTTCCATAAATATTTTTGAGATAAAATTGTATGGACTAAATTCCTATAAATGTTATGTGCTAAGCTTACTTTTCTTGCTCTTTATTTTCCCCAACTTTTTTCTCAACATAATATAATGTGCTTAGCAAAATAATTAGTCCAAACAAATTTTCTCTCTCCTCATGTTAAAAAAAATCTAGAGATGATTAATATATAAAAAACAACCTAAAATATAAAGTGGAAGGCATAGATCATAAGAGGAAGAAGTTGCTAACCTTGTAGATAGCAAAGATTTATTTATTATCACCAAAACAAAATCACAAAAATTTTGGCAGCACCTCCCCTCTAACTAGAGAAAAATTTTGAAGACAAGTGTAGCAGGCTCGGGCTGGAGGAGAAAGAAGGAGTATAAAAAGCAAGCCATCTTTAGTCCCGGTTGGTAACACCAACCGGGACTAAAGATGGTGTCAGAGGCTGTCAGAACCTGTCAGAGCGCCAGACATCTTTAGTCCCGGTTGTTAACACCAACCGGGACTATAGGTAGCATCTCTAGTCCTGGTTGGTGTTATTAACCGGGACTAAAGATGCCCGACGCTCCGACACGCTCCGACAACATTTGAACCGAGACTAGAGGTGATCTTTAGTCCCAGTTCGTGACACGAACCGGGACTAATGTTCCTAGAGAGCCGTTGAATTTTTAAACCGGAACTAGAGATGTCTCTAGTCCCGGGTGCAACTCAAACCGAGACTAATGTGATTTTTGCCACTTCAACCAATGATGGTTTCTTCAGTAGTGGTGATGATATATAATTTGTTGGAACCTGCTGAGTTACTCTATTATATCTGCTCTTATAAAGTTTGGATACGATAAACACTTCCTTAGCCCCTTTAAAACACATGATAGAAAAAAAAGTAGAAATAAAAAAATAGCCTTCCGATTGCACCACAGGAAAAATGAACCAAAAAAGTTCCCAAGAAGTTCCAAGAGGTTTAACCTCTTGTTTAATTTTCTATGAGGAAGTTTAATCCTTCAAAAAAATCCTTTGCCAATTCTCCGTTTCAAAGTGAAATGGAGAGACCTATAATTTTATATAGGCGGCCTAGATAAACACGATCCTGATATACTAGATATATTATAGGGTCATCGATCACAAGTCATAGCCTATGTTACCATATTGCACCTGCTCTTATAAAGTTTTGATATGATGACCACTTCCTTTTAATTTTTACAGGTGGCCTAAATAAACACGTAACTGTAAAAATACAAGGTTCGTCGGTCACAGCCCCGCTAAAATCAATTTTCACATTTGTAACACCCTAGCTTCCAAATTGCTTCCAAATTCATATTAGTCCACTCAACACATTAAGTAGGCCCCTATCACGTAACACCTCACCTACATTTTTTTAAAAGGATTAACATGAAGATACCATGATTGTAGTGGACTGCACTCCTAGCAGTTCTTGTCCTTGATCTCCTTTCTCTTCCTGTCACTGCTAAAAAAATAATCTTTACTTAACTAACCAAAATTTACAATAGTCTCGGTTCCTAGATTCCAATAGAAACCATAACTAGAAAATATTAGTCTTGATTAAAAAAGATAATAACTCTCTAGACTCTTTAGTCTCGGTTGGTGTTACTAACTGAGACTAAAAACGTCAGGGCACCAGGGATCTTTAGTCCCGGTTGGTAACACCAACCGAGACTAAAGATGCTATCTTTTGTCCCAGTTGGTATTACCAACCGGGATTAAAGATCCAAATGATTTTTAGTCTGTGCTGGTAACCCCAATTGGGACTAAAGTGAAGGTGCTTTTTATACTTCTTCTTTCTCCTCCAGCTCGAGCCATTGCTTCAAAGGTTTGGAGGAAGAAGGGAGGTGCTGCCAAAACTTTTTGTGAAATTGTATTGGTGATAATACAAGAATTTGAGGGATCTACACGGTTAGCAACTATATCCTCTCATGATCTATGCTTAGCATATTAGTTTTGTAGGTATATTTGTATACATTTTTAACTCTAAATAGGTTCATGAAAAATGATAAGAGAGAAAATTTCTCGGGGATAATTATTTTACTTCTTAAAATTCACAACTCCATCCTCTACTCTATTTTGTACGCTTAGCATATTACATTTGTAAGTATATTTACATAAACTTTTATCTCTAAAATATTTATAGAAAATAATGATAGAGAAACTTGTGGATAAAAATATTATAAAATAGATGACAAAGAAAAAATATAGAAAATTTGGTAGAAGATTAGAAAACCAAGGTAATTTAAACATCGTTGAAATAGTTAGAAATAAGTACACTATATATATTTAAAATATGTTTAGAACTTTAAATAACTTTTAAAAATAATTCAAAATTTTATTAAGTATAACATATTACGTTTGTTCGATTATTATATAATTATTGTCTGATTATTTATATATAATTATTATAATATTATTTAAATGGTTTGACTTTCGAGGATTTTTCTTACGACTTTTGTGCATTTCATGTAGATGGATCGTCAATGGATGTACACCGTGGACCGACGGTCGAGAGAGTTTGTTCAAGGCATGTATTATTTTTTGAATGTGGCCACTACCAACAAGCCTAAGGGTTTATACCCTTTCAAAAAACATAAGGGTTTATACATTGTTCATGCAAAAAGTGCAAAAACCAGAAGGAGTATTCTACATCAAGAATTATTCATGCCCACTTGTTTCGGTCGGAATTCATGTTTGACTATAATTGTTGGATATCGCACGGAGAGTTAGGGGTTGCAATAGAAGAAGATAAAGAAGAAGACAACAATATTCCGGACTGTGGTCAATACGGTGGGTTTGAAGAAAATACAATAGGCGAGAGGGACGAGGATGTTAAAGAAAATGACGGTGCCGATGAACTTGGTCAGATGTTGCGCGACTTATAGGAGGACTGCGAAGGTGAAAAGGAGGTGCATAAATTGAAGTGTATATTAGCGGACCACAAAACGTCCTTGTTCCCAGGTTGGGAACTAGGGCACAAAAAGTTAGGTACCACGCTGGAATTCTTGCAGTGGAAGGCCAAAAATGGTGTCAGTGCCAAGGCATTTGGCAAGTTACTAAAACTCGTGAAGAACATTCTTCCAGAGGGAAACAAATTACCGGAATCAACGTACGAAGCTAAAAAGTTAGTATGTTCTCTAGGACTAGAGGTACAGAAGATACACACGCTTGTCCTAACGATTCTATCCTCTATCGCGGCGAGGAGTACAAGAACCTAGAAGCATATCCGATATGTAAAGCACTTCAATAAAAGATCAGACGAGATGATCCAGGCGAAGTTGACAGACAACCTTCAAAGAAGAGAGTTCCTGCTAAGGTGATGTGGTATTTTTCTATAATACCACGGCTCAAGCGTCTGTTCAGAAACAAAGAGCGTGCAAGAATGATGCGCTGGCACGCAGAAGAACGCCAACAAGACGACATGCTAAGACATCCCGCCGATGGGTCACAATGGCGAAACATCGACAGAACATTTAAAGACTTCGGCGAGGATGCACGAAACATAAGATTTGGTTTAAGTACGGATGGCATGAATCCTTTTGGATAGATGAGTAGAGGCCACAACACTTGGCCTGTAACAATGTGTATTTACAAGGCTATGCATGAAGCAGAAGTACATTCAGATGCCAATTATTATTCAGGGCCCAAAGCAACCTGGTAATGACATTGATGTGTACCTGAGACCATTGGTCGAAGATCTGAAACTGCTGTGGAAGAAAGAAGGTGTCCCCATGTAGGATGACGACAAACATGAGCAGTTTAACCTACGAGCGTTGCTGTTCGTTACCATCAACGATTGGCCTACGATTGGCAACCTGTCCAGATAGTCAAACAAGAGGTGCAAGGCTTGCACCCACTGTATGGATGAAACCGAAAGTACATACCTAAAACACTATAAGAATGTAGTGTACTTGGGCCATCCTCGCTTTCTTGTCGCAAGCCACCCTGTCCGGAGAAAAGACAAACATTTTGAACGAAAGACAGATCACCATCCTAAGCCAAAGCATCACAATGGCAAGATCATGTTTGCCATGGTGAAAGACCTTAAAGTAGTATTTGGAAAGGGACATGACAACCAACCTATAGCAAGTGAAGATGGTCACGTGACGATGTGGAAGAAGAAGTCCATTTTTTGGGAGTTACCTTATTGGGAATTCTTGAACGTCCGCCATGCAATCGACGTGATGCACCTCACTAAGAACCTTTGCGTCAACCTGCTGGGCTTCTTAGGTGTATATCAAAAATCAAAAGATACACTTGAGTCACGAAATGATCTGAAGCATATGGCACAACACGACAGTCTTCACCTGGAACCAAAGGAGAAAGGAAGCCAGTACTTGAGTCCAGCTTGCTACACTCTGAGCAAGGCTGAGAAGGAAAACATGTTTGAATGCCTGGAGAGCATCAACGTACCGTCTGGATACTCCTCGACTATAAAGGGAATAATAAGCACGAAAGACAAGAAGTTCATCAACCTAAAGTCTCATGACTACCACATGCTGATGACACAGCTGCTTCCCGTTATAATTCGGGGTATCCTTCCTGATAATGTCTGGGGAACAATAACAAAGCTATGTTGCTTTCTTGGACGGAATTGCGCAGAAGATCATCGATCTAGACAGACTTGAAGCCTTTCAAAATGATGTGGTGCAATGTCTTGTTAGCTTTGAGATGATCTTTCGCCTTCCTTCTTCAATATCATGACGCATTTCCTATGCCACCTTGTCAAAGAGGTTCGTATCCTCGGCCCTATATTCCTACACAACATGTTCCCTTTCGAGAGGTATAGGGCGTCTAAAGAAGTATGTTCATAACCGTTCTTGTCCAGAGGCCAGCATCGCTAAGGGATATGGGACAGAGGAGGTCATTGAGTTCTGCTGTGACTTTATTGAAGACCTTTATCCCATCGGGGTGCTCGAATCAATCCATGAAGGGAGACTATGGGGGAAGGAGACTCTTGGAAGGAAGACAATAATGACCGTAGACAATGAATTATTCAGGAAGCACATTGGACTGTTTTGCAACAATCTTCCTTGGTGGCTCCTTACGTCGAGGAACACTTGACAATTTTTCGCTCTGAAAACATCGGTAAGACGGATGCTTGGATTACACGTCATCACATTGATGCTTTCCCTGCTTGGCTGCGACAACATCTCATGGGAAACGGGACCATTGGCCAACAACTAGCCTTCTTGGCGACGGGACCATCTTGCTCAATCAGCACATTCCAGGCTATGAAATCAATGGGTATACATTTTACATTGGGTCCCAAGATAGAAAGAGCACGAATCAGAATAGTGTTGTCTGCATCGATGCCATGAGATATGATGATACGACTAGCATGTATTACGGTAGCATTGAGGACATATGGGAACTTGACTATGGACCTTTGAAGGTCCCTCTATTTCGGTGTCAGTGGGTTAGGCTGACTGGCGTAGGTGTAATGATTGATGCAAGCGGGATGACAACGGTCGAACTTAGCAAGGTTGGATACTCAGATGAGACCTTTGTCCTTACCAATGGTGTAAGATAAGTTTTCTATGTGAACGACATGACTAGCAAAGCAAAGAAGGGGAAAGGGTCCGACGAGCCAAAGTGCCATGTGGTTCTCCCAGGCAAAAGGAAAATCGTGGGAGTCGAGGATAAGACTGATGAAGATTACGATCAATTTGACAGGGAACCTCTGGTCGCGGTGACTGTTGATCCGAGCATCCTCCTATCAAATGAGGACACCCTTACTCATGCAACGATCATAGCGAAGGAACAATAGTGAGGAGAAAGTACATGAGGAAAAGCATCACACATTAAATTGTTATATGGACGATGTAAATTATTTTGAATTTATTGAATTGATTGAATTGATTGAATTTATTGTATTTGTTGAATTTATTGTAAATTATTGAATTTATTGAATTTATTATGTTTATTGTAAATTATTGAATTTATTGAATTTATTGTAAATTAATGTAAATTACTGAATTAATTGAATTAATTGTAAATTATTAGAATTTAAAATAGTTTTCAATAGGGCATATGTTAGTTATATATGATTATTAAAATTTAAAATATTTCTCAATAGGATATAAGTTAATTATATATGATTATTACAATTTAAAATATTTTTCAATAGGGCGTATGTTAAATATATATGATTGTTAAAATTTAAAATATTTTTCAATAGGGCATATCTATAACTCTATAACTATCTATAAAGCAAGTAATGTTTCTACCCAAAATTTTCGTCCACCTGGCTATTTTACAGAAAACCCCTTGAGTGTTTATAAAATTAACCTGCAGTCCCAATGCTGAGAAGAGTGTTTCTACCCAAAATTTTTGTCTGCGTGGCTATTTTGCGTAAAATCCCTTGAGTGTTTATAAAATTAACCTGTAGTCCCAATGCTGAAAAAAGGGAGGGCTTGGATGGAAAAAAAGGCCTCGTACGCCCCTCCCTCTCGTCCCTACGCCGTGCCTCGCGCCCTCCCTCCCGTCCCCATCCGAATAAAATGACGCCCGTTACAACGCACGAGCATATTTACTAGTGTTAATTATATATGATTGTTACAATTTAAAATATTTGATTATTAAAATTTAAAATATTTTTCAATAGGGCATATGTTAATTCTATATGATTATTAGAATTTAAAATACTTTTCAATAGGGTAGATGTTAATTATATATGATTATTAGAGTTTAACACGTTACTTATTATTGTTTTAAACCTATAATTAATGAAATTATTAGAAATTAATGTTTACTCTCGGTTGTTACCACCAACTGGGATAAAAAATATTTAGAAATAGCGGGAAAACATCCTTAGTCCTGGTTGGAGCCAATAACCGGGACTAAAGATGCTCAACTACTAGGGACACGAAGATCTTTGGTCCCGGTTGTTGACTTCAACCGGGACGAAGATATCTTTGGTCCCGGTTGGGGGATTCAACCGGGACGGAGATACATTTAGTCTCGATTGGTGGCACCAACCGGGACCAAAAATCCAGGGGTGTATATATATATATATCCTAGCGCGCATCGTCTTCTCCACTGAGCTCCAAACACTTAGACATTTTCGATCGTCTTCTTGCGCCGAACCCTAAACCATTGCCGTCGTCGTCTTCCGGCGCTGCCGCCGTTGTCTCCCGTCGTCGTCGCCGCATTACAAGGTAGGCCGCGATTCTTCTTTGTTGATCGATATACTCTGTACCGTTCCTTCTTCTCACCGTCATCGCCGCCCGCCGCCGCCTCCTGCCACTGCATGTTGCCACCGCTGCGGCGTACTCATAGTCACCGTGGACATCTTCATTGTTGCTGCTGGACAATGTTGCCGCCGCGCACTCGTTGTATCTTGGCCGACTCTGTTAATTTGAATAACTATCGCTTTATGAAGGACTGTGAATTTGAAGTTTTGTATTTTGAGTGTGAAGGATTGTGACTGAGAAGGACTTTGAAATATAATTCGTTATTTTGATGCGGATTGTTATTTTGACTGAAATATATGAATGTGAAGGATTGTTATTTTGACTATTATAAAGACTCCAAATTATTAACCCTAATTTTTGTGATATATATATTTGGGATATATTTGTGATATATTGGCCACTACAAATTGTTAACCCTAATTTTTGGTTTATATATATATATTTGCGAAGGACTTAGCGAACAACTTAGTGAACGACTTAGTGAAAATGACTTTTTACAACTTTTATTACTTAGCGAGCGAATTAGTGAAAGACTTAGTAAAAACGACTTTTACGACTTGGAGAATGACTTAGCAAACGACTTAGAGAACAACTTAGCGAACAACTTTTATGACTTAGAGAACGACTTAGCGAGCGACTTAGCGAACGACTTAGTGAAAACGAATTTTACGAGCGAACGACTTAGTGAAAATGACTTTTACGACTTAGAGAATGACTTAGTGAAAACTTAGAGAACAACTTTTACGACCGAACGAGTAGTGAAAAAAACTTATATTGGATGGATTGTGAAAACGACTTTTACTACTTAGAGAATGACTTAGTGAAAACGACTTTTACGACTTAGAGAACGACTTAGTGAAAACTTAGAGAATGACTTTTACGACCGAACGAGTGGAGTATATGCATTACCTGAATATCAGACTTAGGAACATCATATATGTATTAACTGAATATTTTTTCCTTTTTAGAATTACTTGATCCAATCGTCCAAGCGAAACAATCAAATGGCAGATCGCTTGGATGAACAGATCATCTTCGACGAGATCGTAGAGGGGAGTAGCAAATACTTAATTGAGGAGGAGAATGAGGATCCCAACCAGTACCTCATCAAGAAGGGGAATGAGGAGGGCAACGCTGAGGGCAATGAGGTCACCCCATCCGTTGGAGAGAAGAGGGCATGCGGACAACGCGGTGTCAGCAAGAAAATTGAGGGTCGGCATATCATAATGGAAGTGGCACAGGACGGTCGACCATATGCCCCAGCCGACTCCACAAGGAAGTTTGTGGCACACAGCGGATGGGTAGTGAGGGATCATGTGCCCATCACCGTAGTGAACCGGCGGCGAACAAGGACATGAGGGGATGAGCAAAGCTATCTCCCAGACACAGAGAAGGAGATGTTATGGTCCACAATGCTGAAGACCTTCACCATCCTTGAGACAGAACAGGCCAGGGTGAAGGAATGGACGCTTAAAAAGATGGCCGAGCTATTCAGAAACTTCAAGAAGGAACTACACAAGAAGTACGTCCTGAAGGGCCAGAACCCAGACTTTGACAAATTCCCAGAGCTACGAGATCACTGGAAGACCTTTGTGCAATACAAGACAGGAGAGCAAGCGCAATCGCTCATTGAGAAGAACAAGGCCAACACAAGAAAAAAATAGTACCATCACAAGCTATGGTCAGACAACTATCAGAAGGCAGTGCCGAGATGGGAGCAGATGGAAGTCGACCTCCTAGCAATACATATCGTTCCGGCCACAGCCAACTGGTCGAAACGATCAAAGCATTGGTTCTACGCTCACGGCGGATCACTCAATCCTGCCGATGGCTCCGTAATCTTTGACGATGCAATCCGAGAAGCCGTCAGAAGATTGGGAGACGTAGTGGAGGCCACTGCGGATGGCTTTGTAACGATCAAGGCCTCTGCCTTGGGCTCATTCCAGCCCGACAGAGAGAATGACGAGCTTACGCTCGCACTGCAAAACCCTGAGCATCCGGACGAAGGCGAGGAAAAGGCGTCGTTCCCTGGAAATATGGATTCCAAGAGGACATCCAAAGCTTCAAGAGTCGCATGAGGAGCAAGCGAGATATGGATGCGAAGCTAGTAGATATTGAGCTCTGACTCGCACAGATCGATGACATAGTGGCAAGAAAGGTGGAAGAGCTGGTGGCCGAAGAGATGGCCGAACTGCGGAGCCACCATGTCAGCCAACCAGATCTAGCCCAAGTACACCAGCAGCACAGCAGCTACGGATCTACAGGCCATTGTAGCTGAATAGGCCCCACAAGCTCCAGCAGTAGCATAATTCCCTGTTGAAAAGATCACACAGCAGACACCTTGTGAGCTGCATATTCCATTCAAGAACCTTTGAATCAAGGTACGCTCGTAGTTTTATGATATATATTCCCTTCGAGAACTTGTCAATCAAGGTTGATTACTAATTAATAAACTTTCTTCTCGTGAAGGTGGTGTCAGGCATAGCCATACCAGTGGAACAAGACGGGACCTATCACTGCAAGCCCGTTCCATCTAGTAATTCTAAGGTCAAAATTGAACAGGTGGAACGAGGCTCTGAAGATCTCGAGCTGGATATCCCCAGAGGAGATGGGGAGACAACACTAGGAGACACAGCCCATACGATCATTCTATGGAGCAAGCCCTTCATCATCTTTACCGGGCGAGAAGCGGCTTCCATTCCTCCGTCTTTGCTATATGGACCGTCTCCTTCGCGTGGACCATCTCCTCCACCTCCTTCGTCTCCTCTGCCTCCTCCGTCGCCTCCATGAGCACCGACTCCTAAATAGTCTCCCACTCCCCAGCCTCCTCTGCCTCCTCCGTCGCCTCCATGAGCACCAACTACTAAACAGTCTGCCACTCCCCAGCCTCCTCCGTCGCCTCCTAAGCGCAGAGCTCAAGCCGCGCCATCAAAGGTCAACCAATTCACAAAGAAGAAAGATGCCAAAACTTGACCGGCTCCCGTCAGCCCCAAAGAAAACGTTGTATGACATGACTCCCTAGGAGTTGGACGAGGCCGTCCAAGCAGAAGTGAAGGCACATTTCAAGCGTAAGTCTCCTGAGAAGCCTATTCCAATCGACACGACGACCAATGCCTTCTTCAAGAAAATGTACTCTACACCATCGGCTAAACCGGAACCACAGTCGGACTATGACAGGACGATCAGGAAGGCGCATAGGAAGGCGACAGAAAAGGCCAAAGATGTCCCGTAGCTCTGGGATCAACCTCAAAAATCCCTTGAGCCCTTGCTGCAACCTGCTAGAGATGACTTAAGAAAATTTATGTAGGATGCGGGAATAATGAGGGACCAAATGCTAGGACGCGCCGAGATCAAGAAGGCTGAGCTGATATACAAGTTTACACTCGGGCGACCTCTTTTCAAGCCTGATCAGCTCAAGAATCTACCTACACAGATGTACCGCTTTCACAAGTGGTACATGGAAGCATCAAGCAAAGGTACAGAGATGATCGTGGCGCGGTACACAAATGACTATTTCTTCGATGGAGGTGACCTCATTTGGCTCCGCTTCGAGGACATCTTGACCTGTACTAGAAGGACGCCCTCGATGTCTCTTTTGTAGCCAAGCGGGTTTTTTAAGTATCGTTCAATTCAATTCATTTCGTTCCTTAGCTCTTTGTATGTAGCTGACTAAAATTCTTTTATCCATTGTGGAATGGGGATCCACAAGTGCAAGAAGTGGGGATGGATGAAAATAGGATTCATGGACCCTCGCAAAATTAACAACCAAATGTTAGAACAATATCCAGTGGAAACAGAGGACAATATCATCCATATGCTGGTGCAGCAGCATTACAAGTCCTGGATACTTCTACCGTACAACACAGTGTGAGTTTTTACTACCTTACGTACCAATTTCCATCCCGTACGCATATACAGCTTCATATATGTCATCTCACGCAATTTGCACATTCCATTGGGTCCTTTTCCAAATTGACCTTGGCCACTCGCGGATCCATGTCTATGACTCGATGGATAAACTAGAGTCTACCTTCGCAAATATTTTCTAAGTGTTAAACAGGTGATGTCATCTTAGTTTCTATTGCATATATGCGGTTCACGGAAAATTACTCACTAGCTTGCAACTGCACGTAGGGCATGGGCACGGCTCCGTGAGAAGGTTTGCGGGACTTCGAAAGAAAAGCTTTCTGTGAGGATGAAATTTCCACTGAGTAACATGCTCCAAAGTTATATTGAATCATTAATTTATTCTAAAAGAGAAATATATATTAAATCTGTCATCGTTTCTCCTTTAGTGTGCAAAACATGCGCAGGGGACAAACTCTTAGATCAAATAGTTTTAAACCTTAGATCAAATTCTTTTTGAATTTCTCCCAATTTTTATTTTTCCTATATTTCCTTTTCCTTTTTTCCTTGTTTTTATTTTTCTTTTCCTTTTCCTTTTCCTTTTCCTTTTTCTTTTTCTTTTTTCTTTTTCCCCTTTCCTTCCTTCCCTTCTTCCTCCTCTGGTTTAGGCCGAACCATGGCCGCCACAGCTTCCAGCCGCCAGGCTATGGGCGTCGCCCCGCCCACCGGAGGACAGCACCGATGTCGGCCATCCCCATCCTCCTGCACAAGTGGCAACGCGTGATTGGAACGAGCTCGTCATCGTCGAACCGACCTACTGCCGAACCGCCATTGCCGTCGATATCCCGCGTGCAAGAACCGACTTGAATCCTCTATAAATTGAGCACCCCGGGCTAAACTTTATATACAAAATTCCTTACTTGTTCCTTCCTCTACCTCCCTCCAAAATTTCGCCAAATTTCATACTCTGAATCGCTTGAATTTTTAAGAACACCGAAAGAACCCTAATATAGCCGCCCGAGATCAATCTTCAAAATTCATCGCCATCAATTGGTTTCCCCGCAAATTGAAGGTATTCCTGAGACCAAAGCCCATCGGAAACCCTTCGCCGGCGAGGCCGCGCTAGCTCCCCTATTCGGTAGCCGCCGCCCGCACGTCGCTAGGTCATTCTAGTGCATTTTCGACGAAACAAACCCCCTAGCTACCTTCCCCATACTCCGTAGATGCCCTAGGACCTGTTGTTTTGGCCGTGCCATCGCCAGAATGTCACGGCGATGAGCGCCGCTGCCGCCATAGCCACCTCGCCGTCGCCGGCCCGCTACGCCGTCTCCCTGGACCGGCCAAGCATTGAAATGGATTCCCCGTAGTCCGTAGATGGGGTCAGACCCCTTAGCTTTGGAGCTCCGGCCGCCCTCGCCGCCGCGCGCCTTCACTCCTCACCGACGACCGGATGGAAGAAGAACGAGAGAAGAGAGAGAAATAAATAGAGAAGGAGAAAGAAAAAAGAAAGAAAAAAAGAGAAAAAGAAAAGGAGAGAAGATTAGAAGAATTAAAAATAATTTCCAGGAAATTAGTTCATTCCCTAGTTGACCAATTTGACCCTTTGATTTCCTTTCAAAATTTTATTTTTTTAATTTTAAATTCCTCCCATTTTTCTCAAACCTATTTATTTTCCTTTTTAAAATATTTTAAAATATCTCTTTCAACGCTTTCTATTTCATTCAAGCCTAAATTTGTTACTTTAGGATTTAACAAATAACCCTCCTATTTAAACTTCAAAAATCATCTTTCAAATTCTTTTTTGAATTTTCATATTTATTTAGTATTTATTTGGAATTGTTCATTTGATTTCTTTTATTCGATTATCGATAGATCGCGACGTCAAGTTCGCGAAGGAAACCGAACTCGACTATAACATTGACGTAAACACCCTCGTTGTCATTCAAAGAGACATGATTTGAGACCGTTGACACTGAAGGCAAGTTAGACTATCTTTCATCATTTATAGAATTTAAAAATAATAAGTTACCATGTTTTAAATAGTATATTTAGTTAGAAATGTTTTGTGGGATGGGTTAGCTAAGTTAGATAGTTATAATATATCATGCCATTTTCTTTAGATTATATAAGTCATTATTTCATGCATTAGAGACATCCTATCAAATTAGGTATAGAAAAGGAGAATTCTATTGTTTCATGTGACTAGATATATTCTCCTTCTCCTTAGAAAACATGTTGATAGCCTGGACTAGGTATAAAATTATAAATATAACTAAATAAGTATTATTGCTTATATTAACCTTTCATGCATGGTTATAGAAAGTTATACTATCATTTCATGTATTAAAATAGAAATGGTCCAATATTTCATGTGATAGGTAAATGGGAATCCTATCATTTCATGTATAAATATAGTTTTGGCTGAATGCCAGAAACATAAAAATCCTTGTGCCAGAATAAGGACATAGTTTCGCCCATCCGTTGGATTGGTTTTTACCGGCTTAGCATTTATGTATTTTTATCTGATCTCCCTGGGAACTTGCCTTATATGGCCCGGAGAAGTCTTATTGGTGGACAGCTATGTAAACAGTGGATAAAAAGCCAATACTAACCAGATTGGTACCGTCTGTTAAGATAGCACCACAGGTGTCACCAAGCGGGGTAAGTGTGTGACGAACAACTATTAAATAGGGGATTGAGTGCCATTCACTGGTTAGGTTTGGTGCCCCTTTTAAGATAGTCTACCGGTCTCGTCACACATCAAGAAACATTAAAGCTATATAAATGCTATGTTACCCTTAGCCTTGCAACCTAAGGTTAATCCTCGGGTAAAGCTGGGCAGGCGTTGCAGAGTTGATTGTATTCTAATACGCCATACTCCCGGTTAATGGAGTTGTGTCTATGGGTGAATCCAGTTTTAATGGCATAGGTAATGTTCTAAATGCTATCATAAAATTTGGATATTCATATGTAAATTATACTTGGGAAGGGTAGGATATTAAAATCATGATAAGGTTAGGATTATAACCTATACTTTCTTTAAGGTACCATGCATATTTGTTTACATAGTTGGATTCATTTTGGCTTGCTGAGTACCATCGGTACTCATCCTTGCATATAACATCTTCAGGAAATGTCGAAGTCAAAAAAGAAGAAGCCCCTAGTACCCTAATGGGCTGGGAGGAAGAGTATGAGTTCTAGGTCGACTCAATACTCGGGCTATCCCTGTGGAAGTGTCACGGTTTTTGTATTGTAACTATTGAGCCTAGTTGGTCGTATTAGTTTACTATCTGGCATTATAAAGTTTGTACTAAACCTTATCGGTTTGTAATAATAAACAAAGTTCTTGTATCTATACTATCTCACGCATAACCGGACTCTTGGGATGTTATGTGGTATTGTGGGAGTTGACCTCTCTGGAGGAGACTCCACAGGAGTGGTATCAGAGCAGAGCTGTAGTATAGGTTGACCTAGGTAAGCTAAATTGGATTTGAAATATTATTTTCAAAAACTAAAAATATGTGCACAAATTTTTCCATCTATTCTTATATTAAATTCTTAGTCTTTCTTATCTATTTCTTTCTTCGTACCTTCTCTCTATTAAAATGATTTTTGTTTTACTTCCTTTCTCAACTATTTCAAAATATCGAGAAACACTAGGGAATAGTAAAGTTGAATAGTTATATAGGAGTTAGTATTAGCTAACTTTTTAGGATAGAGTTACCGATAAGTTAAGTCATCCAAAGTTAGTTGACGGTTTATCCATCAAAATATAGCGATGAGTCATGTAATGTATTTTCTTTGTGACTTCTAATTGAAGCATGGGACTTTCGAGTTCCATAACAATTACTGTAGCTCCTTGTCATTTTTTAAAAAAAGTTTTCAAAAGAAAAATTTTATACATGACTCTGTCTATCATAAACGATTTTATAATAAATTGTTACAGACCTAGCCAAATAATAAGATAAAATGTCAGGAACAGAAGGAGATGGAGCTGCAGAGCAGCAGACCACAGAACAACAAGCTGCAAAGCAACAAACCACAGAGCAGCAAACTATGGAACAGTAAACCATGATCAATCAGGACAATGTTCTTAGGATTATGGAAACCATGGATTGGAATTACACCGGGTTGTTTGAACAAGTTATTAGTTGTATGGCACAACCTACAGCACCTGGTGTCGAAGGATCAGCTATGGGATCCAGATGGATTGACTTCCAAAGGACCAAGCCACCAACGTTCGCCACTGCCCTTGAGCCTTTGGCAGTAGATGATTGGTTGCTAGATGTTGAGAGGAAGCTAGACACGGTCTAATGCAATGACCATGAGAAAGTCTTGTATGCCTCACATCAACTAAGTGGCCCGGCTGCAATTTGGTGGATAAATTATCAGGCCACACATCGAGACAAGGAGTCCATAACATGTAAGGAGTTCGTGAGGAAATTCAGAACTGCACATATCCCTGAAGGACTGATTGCCGCCAAGATGAAGGAATTTAGGAATCATGTCCAGGAAGGGGTTATGTTCATAGCAGACCTTATCCTCTTAGAAATGCAAGGGTTGGATGTAATTTTGGCAATGGATTGGTTGCATAAGCCGAAGGGGAAAATGGATTATGAGAATAAGATTATCCGATTGACGAGTGTAGAGGGGAAAGATGTGGAGTATAGAGCTAAGAAACCACTACTACCGACACTGTCAGAAGCTTTGAATGTTATGGTAGCAGAGGGAATTGAGAAAATACCAATCGTTACAGAATTCCCATATGTATTTCCAACGGATCTTCCTGAAATGACACCGGAAAGAGATATCGAGTTCTCAATTTAGTGTGAGAGCTATCCGGAAAGAGTATATGGGAATTCTGTAACGTTTTCAAGTGTGAGAAAAGTGTGAGAAAAGTTTTCAAGAGCTCAAGAAAAGATTAACCACCGCACCAGTGTTGGCTTTACCAGATAACAAGAAGGATTTTCAGGTTTATTGTGACGCTAGTTGAAGGGTTACGCGGAGGCTATGCTAGTCGGAAACAAAAACTTTTCTACCGCGCAAACCAGGAACACTTGCAAGTAAGGGCCAATAGATCGTTACCGATTGGAGTATGCAGCGGAAATAGCCAATCGTGACTATCCGATCTCGGAATTGTGCCGGCCGATGACAGCCGATTCCCGTAAGCCGACAAACCGATTCCCGGGGATGCTCGATTCACCAATCAGCCCGATTCGCCGATGTCGCAGCTCGATCCGAGTCGTCCGACCGTGTTCTCGCGCCGATCCGACGCAGCAGCCTCGCTCCGGTGCAGCCGATTCATAGCCGATCAACGGCGCCGCAACGTAGGCGCCTCAACCGTATCCACACGTCCAGAACAGAACACCAAACATCCGTGTGCTAGCACGTGATGCAAGGCTAAGGTTTGGCTCGAAAGTAGGGAGGGTTTCCGTGGAGATTGATCTCGCCGACTGCTGAAGACACGCGTGATCAGATTGATTCGGTTCTGATTCAATACCGCAACTCTCCACCCCTCGCCCCTTTATATAGAGTTGCCGATTGGGCCTAGAGGCCCATCAGGACTCTATTTTGAATCGGATCCTATCCGAATCTCATAGAGTTGGTCGGCCGGACTTCGTAAGCCCATAGGACTCTATCCGATCGGATCACTATCCGATCGAGCCGTATCCGAGTCCAACTCGAATGCCTGTTCTTATCCCCTTAAGCGTGCGACCCCGTAGGTTCAGGTATACTCGGTTCGGCTATAGTCTAACTTAGCCGATCGTCGGCTCAAGTCCAACTTAGCCGACTGTCAATAGTGGCGCCTAGCAGCACATATTGACACCATAGTATACAAGAATATAATATCGGCTCGAACCTGTAATGTGTACACAAATCCCTTTGCCTCACGATACCAATTAAGCTATAGGCAAGATGTGTGCCATCCCTTCAATAGCTTAACCATTCACTCGAACCGTATTGGATTATCTGTCTATTGATTGACTCCTCAATAAACTTAGCATGGCCATGCATTTCCATAATCCATTACCTTGAGGGGCCCAGAGATATCTCTCCAAAGGAGGGGAAAATTCCATCTTGATCACTCACATCCCACTCCATGTTTCATAGCAAAACCGAAGACTACTTTTATAACTACCCTGTTACGGAATAGCGTCTGGTAGTCCCAAAGTAGGCTACTACACATGTTGGAATCCATGATGATCTCAGGTCTAAGGACTTTGTACCAACACTTCCTGAGACCAACTAATGACACATTAATTCCTGTAGTGTCTCATGGTGGGTCTATCCAACAATGTGTTCTCTAACACATGTGTCCATGTTTATTGATTTGGTATCTCCATACCCATGATCTATGAGACATGATCATCAATTAATAAACATGCTGATCAGTAAACATGCCGATCTTAGAGTCATATTTGTTCCAATAATATGACATGTGATCAGGGATCATTTAGAAATAGATTCATGCATAAAGAGTCTTATAAATAAGTCACGTACTTATTGATCAATACAAGATGTCTATTTCATGAAACTGAATAATACTTTGTTCATTTATACATAAACATTAACAATGATATCTAACATCTCCATGTTGCCTCACTAACAGTCTCCCACTTGCACTAGAGTCAATCATGTAAGTATGTAATACCCATTGCTCTTTGTGTGCGCCTCATGCTTCGGCTGAGGGAGAGGTTTTGTCAAAGGATCGACAATGTTGAGATCCGTGTGCACTTTACATATCTTGACATCACCTCGTCCACTATCTCGCGGATGAGATGATATCACCGAAGTATGTGTTTGGACTTCGATGTGACCTCGGCTCCTTGGGTTGCGCAATGGCTCCACTATTATCACAATAGAGAGACATTGGACCAGTTGCACCGGTCATCACACCCAGCTCGAAACAAATTTCTTTATCCAAACGCCTCCTTTGCAGCCTTCCGAAGCAAAGCAATGTACTCGACCTCCGTTGTAGAATCAAGAACCGTATCCTGCTTGGAACTCTTCCAGCTGACTGCGCTTTCGTTCAGGCAGAACATGAACCTAGATTGTGATCTATAATCATCCTTGTCTGTTTGGAAGCTAGCATCGATGTAACCACTTACAACGAGCTCTTCTTCACCTCCATAGACTAGGAACATATCCTTAGTTCTTCTCAAGTACTTAAGGATATTCTTTACGCGATCCAGTGACCTTCACCGGATCTCGCGGTATCTCGCTCGTAGCACTCAAAGCGTACAAGACATCTGGACGTGTATAAAGCATAACATACATGATGGATCCAATTGCCGAAGCATATGGAACCATACCCATCTTATTCCGCTCATCATGTGTCTGAGGACACTGATTCTTGCTAAGATTAATGCCATGTGACATGGGCAAGAAACCTTTCTTGGAATCATGCATGTTGAACCTTTTCAACACCTTGTCAATGTATGTACTTTGACTTAATCCAATTAGCCTCTTGGATCTATCTCTATAGATCCGAATGCCCAATATGTATGCTGCCTCCCCTAAGTCTTTCATGGAAAAACTATTTTTCAATGAAGACTTGACGGATTCTAGCATAGGGATATCATTTCCAATCAGTAATATGTCATCCACATATAAGATTAGAAATACAATTGCGCTCCCACTGATCTTTTTGTAAACACAGGCCTCCTCTTCATTTTTGATGAAACCAAACCCTTTGATTACTTCATCAAAACGAATATTCCAACTTCGAGATGCTTGCTTCAATCCATAGATGGATTTCTATAGCTTGCATATCTTTCCAGGCGATTGTGGATCGACAAAACCCTCAGGTTGTATCATGTATACATCCTCGCTTAGGTTTTCATTTAGGAAAGCCGTTTTGACATCCATCTGCCATATCTCATAATCGAAATATGCAGCAATCGCTAGGATAATCCGAATAGATTTAAGCATTGCGACGGGCGAGAAGGTTTCATCATAATCAACTCCTTGAATCTGTTTAAAACCTTTCGCCACCAATCGCGACTTATAGATGTGAACATTTCCATCCATATCGGCCTTTTTCTTAAAAACCCATTTACACTCAATGGTTTTGACACCATCAGGTGGATCAACCAAGTTCCAAACTTGATTGTCGTACATGGATTCTATTTCAGATTTCATGGCTCCAAGCCACTTGTTGGAATTGGGTCCCACCATCGCTTCCTCATAGGTCTTAGGCTCATCATTGTCCAACAACAATATATCACATTGTTCCGCACCTGTGTACCTGTCAGGCGCACGACGTGATCTTTGTCACGCCCAGAAATTCACACCAAAATTTCTGCAGCTAATTTGTGCATTACACCCTCGTCCAGGCATCAGCCGAGGTACACAAATCGACGTTATGATAATACAGAATCCTCGTCTTAGAAACAATATAAAAGAGTTACACAAATGCAACGGAAAGGAAAATAAAACTGACCTAAGCTAAACTTGACACGAGCGAAGCGGAACACCAACTCCACGGCTAAACCTTGACGAGAACAAGCCTACACCTCCTCGGAGACCTTGATCTCAACCTCGGCACTGGAGTGGGAAAAGAAGCAAGACCGAGTACAACCACCGTACTCAACAAGTCACACAGGAAAAGGGGACATGATGCAAGATAAATAACAAGGAAAGGTCAAGGGCTCAATTTGCATAAACAACATTTGCAGTATATAAAAACTATATTTGAAGACAAGTAAAAAAGTAGTAATATTTAAGCAAGATTAAACAAACACTGTCCAACGCTCAAACCACGTTGCAACAGGCCCATCCATCCACCGCACTAGTCATGCTTCCACATTTCATTTGAATAAATAAATTGAGACTAATCAAGGTGAATCGGTCGATCGCCCGTAACCGTAGGCACGGCTATTCGAATAGTTTTTACTCGATCGAGGTGTACAACCGTACCCACAAGACACAATCCCACAACACGTTACCGTGCGTCGGTGCACCACCATGGTGCCCGGAAAGGAACGTGACGGGACCCTTCACATAACCCCTCTAGTCAATCGTACCACACCAAGGTTTCGCCCCCATTCCCATCGGGCAATGGGCAGCCCTCTAGTGCCGCGGTGAATCGGAAGCTGATCAACCCTTAAAACCGGGCCGACCCAACTCCATCACGCTCACCCTCTCGGGATACGTTAACTAGAGAGCTACGCTACGGGCCCACCATTACCCATGCTGGCTTGTGGTATGCACGGCATTTCTTCCGGGGTTTCGAGAACCGGTCCTTAATCGTCATGAGCACGCTAACCAAAGACCAACCATGTGCTCACGACCCACCTTTTTCATAATTCAATATTATTAAAACCAAAGTCATATCTTAATATCGTCGGAAGATCCACTTTAGAAATAAACTTGATTAGTGTGACTCCCTTAAGTGAGCTAGTTGCGCTAAGCATGACTAAGCAACCTTAAACTATCATCTAGTCACATTGGATCCCAAGTTATCAATGGTATATGGTAAACAATCCTATAATTGAGTACAATAGGTATAAACATCCCATGAAATGACATTCTAAAACATATGCAGTATTTGAATGAAATAGAGGTATTTACATAAAATAGGTACAATATGGTCAATGTAAGGTATGACTTGCCTTGCTCGAGATCGAGGAACCTCGTCGACTACTTGAAGAGAACGGGCTCGCCGGAAAACTCGGGATCTACACGACAAACAAAGCACTCAACAAACACCCTAAAAAGTCTACTGAAACAGCACTGAAAAGTATTTTTAATGGATTCTTGACATTTTTCTGGATTTAATGAAATTTGAATGGGCTAAAACGGAGCTCGGATTCAAAAGATATGAATTTTAGAAGTTTAATTGCGATTTTTAAACTAAACCGAAAAGATTAAATTATTTATTGTGCAATTAAGCCCCCGGGGTGACGCAAGCATGGCGCAAGCGGTAGGGCTAACGTCGCCGACGGCGGCGGCGGGAGAGCAGGCACGTGGCGCGCATCGGGGAGGGTGGCGGCGATCGGACGGCGACGCCCTTGCGTGCGGGGACGGTACGGATCCGCCCGATCCGAAGGATCGAACGGCGCGGATCGCGGCTAGGGTTAGGGTTTGGACGGCGACCGAGGGTGGACACGCGGCAACCATCCGTGCGGCGACCGGATCGAACGGCGACGGATCGATCGCGATCGACGGTGCGGATCCGCCGATCCGAAGGATCGGACGGTGGGGAGCGGCGCTAGGTTAGGGTTCGGGCGGCGGCGGCTCGAGCTCGCCGCCGGCCATGGCCGCGCGGCGGCCGGCCGGACTCCGGCGGCACCGGCGATGGCGGCGGAAGGTGCTGCGGGCGCGGGAATCACGGGAAGGGCGGAACGATGCGCGCGGGAACGGTTCGGGAGGAGGCCCGAAAATTCGAAAAGGAGAAGGGCGGCGGTGCACTCACCGGCGACGGAGACGACGACGATGGCGACGACGGGTTTTGGGGGCTAGCGCACGGGAACCAAAGGGAAAAGCGCGGCGGCGAAAGGGGAGTTTTATAGGGGTACAACGGGGCCGAAACAAACACGGAAACGGCGCGGATTCCTCGCCGTTGTCCACGGATTCGAGAGAGAGGGAAACAATCGGCGACGGATTTCGCGTGGATAGAGTTTCCAACGGGCGCGGGGTCTCGGGGATGGAAACGGCGCCGCGAGATTGAGCCCGGCACGGGGTCGACGTGGCCCGGATTCAAACGGAAAGGAGCGGAAAGGCGGCACGCATGGCGGACGGCGGCCGGACCACCGGCGCGGGACGGGAAGCTCGCAGAGCAGGGCCCACCGTCGCGCGCGACTGCGCGGCGAGGGACGCCCGCGGACTTGCGTGCGGCGACGGCGTTGCGGGCCTCGGCCCATGACCGGGCGCGCGCGGGAGGGACCGGGCCGACGGCCCACGGAAAGAGCGGGAGTACTTGTGCAGCCCGTACGGAAAAGAAAAAGAAAAAGGGAAAAAGGATTTTTGGGGCTTAATTAATTCCTGATTTCTTATTTAATTGTTTAAAAAAACTTAGGGTGCTCTAAAAATACCAAGTAAAAATCCTGTTAGCGTATTTTGACATGAAGAATTCAAGAAAAATCTTACCATGTCATTTCCATTTATTAATTGCATTTTAAAATTATAGGTTGACTCCGAGTTAATTTCGAAATTCCGATTATTTCGGTGGTAAATTATTTTAAATGCATTAGGGAAAACCCAGGATGTGACAACCTACCCTCCTTAAACGGAATCTCGACCCCGAGATTCGGAGGTATTGGCGAAGAGGTGCGGGTGCGCGGCCTTTAGCTCATCTTCTCGTTCCCAAGTAGCTTCTTCCTCGGAGTGATGAGTCCATTGAACCTTGCAAAACCCGATAACCTTGTTCCGAGTCCTTCTCTCACCGACCTCCGAATACGTGCTGGTCTCTCTACATAGGTTAAGTCCTCTTGGATTTCAATCGATCGGACTCGCTTTGCTCTTCGGTACCCTTAAACACTTCTTCAATCGGGATACATGAAACACGTCGTGAATACCAGTCATGTTGGAGGAAGCTCCACTGATAGGCCACTTCTCCTCGACGTTCCCGAATCTTGTATGGTCCCACGAAACGTGGTGCCAACTTACCTTTGGTTTGGAAACGGTGTACTCCCCGGAGTGGTGTAACGCGAAGATACACAAAATTCCCCGCTTCAAAAGCGAGATCTCTTCGACGATTATCTCGCATAGCTCTTTTGTCGGGACTGCGCAATCTTCAACCTTTCCCGAATCACTCGGACCTTTTCCTCGCTTCGCTTATTACTTCCGTGCCAAACAATTGGCGCTCACCCGTCGATCCCTGAATAGGGGTGTGCGGCATTTCCGTCCATACGAGTGCTTCATACGGTGCCATTTGAATGCTGGCTCGATAACTGTTATTGTAAGAGAATTCTGCATAGGGCAAGCTTTTGTCCCATGCTTTTCCAAAATCGAGCGCGCATGCTCTCGGCATATCTTCCAAAATCTCGATTCACTCTCTTAGTTTGGCCGTCTTTGCGGATGATAGGCCGTGCTGAAATTCAAACGGTACGAGTTCTTCTTGCAACTTCTTCCGAATTTGGAAGTAACCGACTTCCCTATCGGACACGATCTTCTTAGGCACGCCATGCAAACACATGATCCTTGCGAGATAAAGCTCGCTAGCTTATTCCCCGAGTAGGTAGTATGTTTGGTATGAAGTGGGCCACCTTGGTGAGTCGGTCCACCACGACCCAAATCGAGTCGTATCCCGACGTTGTGCGGGGTAAACCCGTGATGAAATCCATTCCAATTTCTTCCCATTTCCACTCGGAATCTGAAGTGGTTGCAACAGTCCGGCAGGCCGTTGATGTTCTGCCTTCACTCGCTGACAAACATCACAAAGTGCAACAAACTCGGCTATCTCCCTCCTCATGCTGACCCACCAAAACTTTTCTTTGAGGTCTTGATACATCTTTGTACCGCCGGGTGAATTGAGTATTGGGTTTGGTGAACTTCCGTAAGGATCGTCTTCTTCAAATCCTTGTCTTCGCGGCACACAATCTCTTTCCCATCCAGATTGTGCCATGTTCGTCTTCCGTAAAACCACGAGCTTTTCCGACTCTCATGTTCTTCTTGAGTTCGGCCATCTCGGGATCTGACACCTGAGCAGCCCGAATTTGATCAATGAGAGTGGGTTGGGCTTCCAGAGCAGCCACAAAACCAAAGTCCACCACTTGTAGATTTAGATTCTTGAATTCCTGCTGCAACTGGTCACACATTCCTTCGACACCGAGAGTGGTGCAAGAACTCTTTCGGCTTAGTGCATCCGCAACCACATTAGCTTTGCCGGGATGGTAATGTATCCCTAAGTCATAATCTTTGATCGGTTCCAACCATCTCCTCGTCGGAGGTTTAAATCCGGTTGGGTGAAAATGTACTTAAGACTTTTGTGATCCGTATACACTTCACAACGATTACCAATTAGGTAGTGTCGCCGGATCTTCAATGCATGAACCACTTGCGGATAACTCCAGATCATGAGTGGGGTAGTTGTTTTCATGTGGGCGCAATTGACGAGATGCATATGCGACCACTTTGCCTTCTTGCATCAACACACATCAAAACCCTTGGCGAGATGCATCACAATAAACTTGGAAGTCCTTTCTTGGCCTGGGCAAGTATCAACACCGGTGCAGACACCAACTTCCTCTTGAGCTCTTCAAAACTCTTATTGCATTCTGCCACCACTTAAACTTCTCATCTTTCTTCAACAGTTGAGTCATTGGCTTGGCGATTTTGGAGAAGTTCTCAATGAAGCGGCGGTAGTAACCCGCAAGTCCAAGGAAACTTCGGATCTGCGTAACCGTTTTAGGCGGGGTCCACTTAGTAACCGATTCCACATTTTGGATCCACGGCTACTCCTTGGGCATTCACAATGTGGCCGAGGAACCGTACCTCCTTTAACCGAATGCACACTTGCTAAACTTGGCGTAGAGTTGATGGTCTCTCAACTTTTCGAGCACCGTCAGAAGATGTTGCTCATGATCCTCCTCGACTTAGAGTAAACCAAAATGTCGTCAATGAACACCACCACGAATTTATCCAAGAACTCCATAAACACCTTGTTCATCGATTCATAAAGAAAGCCGGTGCATTTGTTAAACCAAAAGACATGACCGTACACTCGTACAGTACCCATACCGGTGGTGAAGGCGGTCTTGGGAATGTCCTCTTCCCGAATCCTCAACCGATGATAGCCCGATCGCAGGTCTATCTTGGAAAATACCTTGGCCCCTTTGAGTTGATCGAATAAGTCATCAATCCGGGGTAGGGGATACTTGTTCTTGATAGTAACCTCATTGAGGGCTCGATAATCCACACACATTCTCTTGGTCTTGTCTTTCTTTTCCACAAAAATCACGGAGCACCCCAAGGCGATGTGCTCGGGCGAATATACCCTTTTTGCAACTGTTCATCCACTTGCTTCTTTACTTCGGCCAACTCGTTGGCTCCCATCCTATATGGCCTCTTGTGTATTGGGGCGGTCCCGGGTACTAGGTCAATCCGGAATTCAATTTCCCTTTTTGGCGGCATCTGAGTTAAGTCTTGGGGAAAACTTGTGGTATTCTCGACGATGGGGATATCCTCTAACTTCACATGGGTCTTGGCCGCCATTTCGGACGATTCCCGGTGGAAACATGATTCAAACTTACTATAGTCTTGACTTGCATGGGAGAGCGAAAAACAACTCTTTCTCCTTTCGTATTAATTAAAGTAATGGTGCGACGAGCGCAGTCAATCACTCCCTTATGTCTAGATAACCAATCCATCCCAAGAATGACATCCATGCCTTTGGACTGAAGGAGGATAAGGTTGGCTAGAAACATAGATCCTTGGATTTCTATGGTCACTGAAGGACAATACCGAGTGGTCTCCAAGTGGTTTCCGGGGTTTGAACCCGCATAGGTATCTTAAGTCCCACTACCGACAACCCATGTGCCTCAACAAATTGCTTTGAGATAAAAGAATGTGTAGCGCCGTAATCAAATAATACGTGGCGGAGTATAGTTTACAGGAAACATACCCAGTATAACTTCGGGAGCGGCCAGTGCTTCCTGGCGGACGCATGGTTGACTCGAGCCTGGATGAACCTTGGCCCAGCGCGTCTTGGCCGGACACTTGTCGCAAAATGCCCGGGTCACCACAGTTGAAATAGACTCCCGGCTTTCCTCCCGAGTCCTTCCTTGGAGGTGGTGGCTGGATATTGCTTGGGATGGCGCGTTGGAGGGCGCGGGCCGGGGTACGGCGCTGTTGCCGACCACGCCACTACCGCGCTTGGAAATTCCTGGGTGATAAGGTCGATGCCGACGAACAATCATGGTGGTAGGTCCACTCGACTTCCGGGCATGAAACGCGGCCTCGCTGATTTCCCTGCCGTTGAGGAGGTCGGGACCGAAATGCTTTTCTCTTCTTGATCATCTTGTTGCGCGATCTTCCTGTCGAATGGCCTTGTCGACCAGCTTCTCAAAGTTAGCATACTCTCCGGAGATAAGCTTGTCCGTGAGTTCATCATCCAAACCAGCCAAAAACTTTTCCCGCCTTTCGCATCGGTGCGCACATCTTCGGGAGCATAACGGGCAAGACGATTGAACTCGTGCGGATACTCGAGTGATCACGTTACCCTGCTCAAGGGAACGGAACTCACGCTTTTTCGTGCAACTATTCCTGCGCAGGAATATGTGCGGTCCTGAAGCGCGACGAAACTCTTCCCGTGTAACTGCTCCCGCCGGCGAGGTAACCAAATAGTTGTCCCACCAAGCTGAAGCAGGACCACCATGGCGATGAGTGGCAAACGAGACTTTCTCCCGATCCGTGCCTGCAGCAGATCTAACTTCTTTTCTATGGCGTGAAGCCAATCGTTAGCCTCCATGGGATTGGTGGTCTTGGAGAAGGTCGGCGGTCGGACACGAAGGAACTCGCGCTTGACCGAGGTGGTGGGGCGGCAAACCGGATTATTCTCTCTCGTTGCTTGCATTTGTTGCGGCATTATCCGCCGTTGCATCCGGTGGTGTTGTTGTTGCATTTGCTGCATCATTGCAGCCATCATCGTGTCTCGTGAAGCGAGCACTTGAGCAATGGTGGGATTCTCGGGTGGCGGTGGAGGAGCATTGCCATTGGCGTCGTGAGCCTCGTTGTTGTTGGCACCGACTACCCATTGTTTCTTTGCCGCCCGGTCCTGGTGTTCACCATCCGAAGGAGACGACCACCGAGAGAAAAAAGAAGAAAAAAGCATGCAGACTTAGAACTAATCTTTATTATTTGAATTCAAATGCATTGTTCGATCTTGACTAAAAACAAGGAAAAGCACCAAACATCCTTAATTGGTCGGTCATATCACACTTGATATCGACCGCCCTATCCCCCACACAGCGACCTAACACACAAAGAACTACCAAGAAGACAAACTAATTTAAACGGTAAAACTAAAGAGGGCAACTAAAACGATCCACGAGACGAGGAGTCGAAATCGCTTCCTTCGTAAGATCCCCATTCTTCCG